>WNWK01010007.1:0-72871 GCA_009830355.1 Cherax destructor
GGACCATAGAAATGGCAGTCTTGCGAGCTGCAGAAAGTCTCAAGCTCTGGCTCTGGCACCTACCCCGCCCTAGAAGGGCTAGGCATGGTGTCTCCCGGGAGAGGTGGCTTATCGGTCCGCCTCTTTAAAAATCATAGTTATGATTATAACCATTAGTTTTTATATGTACCTTGTTTTTGTAGTGTGTTCGTATGTATCCTTGCAGTAAAGCACCATCAAATGTAATTATTTAAATAATAAAAATTAACTTCATTAATTTTGTAAAACCATTGCAAGTAACTTTTTTATTTATAAAACATAAAAGACACTATGAAAGATGCCCCAAAGTTCAGTTGTAGCGCATTCCGCTCACAGCTGAATGACCCGGGTTCAATCCTGGGCTGGACGTTCTTCGAACACACTTAAGTGGCTGCAGTTTGAAAATCAACTCATTTTCAAGGTATATTAAGCAGGCTTCCCTAATTGCTACTACAACCTGCTTAGAAAGTACATATAAATATATAAACTTTTCATATACCCATTATTAAAACTTATCATTAATTGAACTATTAAAAAGCAAGTAAGAATTACTTAAAAGAAGAAATCATTAATATCGTTCTACAACTTCTTTTGCATAATTAAACACTTCACGCATAAGAACATTGCCAAACCCGACAACATCAATTCACCACGCAGACGGATTTCATCTGCCCTCTTCAGGCTCTGCAACACGATGCAACACACAGACCCTGACGTCTATCCCAGCGTGAAGACGACCGTAAAATACGGAAAGACGGGCATTGCACGACTGGCCAGGTGACTTTCTTTTTTTGGCTAACAAAATTAGGTAGACCCGTGCTGTGTGTTACCCTATTACAATGGCGTATAGAATGGGGTGGGGGGGGGGCGAAAGGGCGGTGGCCCCGGGCATCCAAATGGGGAAGCCATCCAATTAGAGAGGGAAATAAGATAGTGATTTGGGGCATACAATCAAGGAGCTGGCTCTGGGCATCACCAGACCTCTCCACGCCACTGCCCTATTATATAGGAGTTTTATCTGGTGGGAACACTGGTACCTGTTAGAATATTCGTCAGGAGACAGGACAAGTGTCTCCTGACACGGGTCAACACCTGCAGTGTGTTTCTACCATATTATATATGATAGTTAAATAGTGTGAACACCCGCTACCTCTTATATTACATTGCGTGAACACCTCGCACTATGCTACTGCCCTATTTTATACGATAGTTACATTGCAAGAACACCCCACATTGTGCTGCTACCCTATTTTATGTGATAGTTACATTGTGGGAAAACCCACACTGTGTGGGTGTAGCGACTTGCTATGAGTGTAATAATATAGGTCGCCCTCGAGAAATAATAAAGTACGTCAGCCTGATCTGGGAGACTTCCCTAGAACGATAAGGATGTCATCAGACAGTCAGCTATGAGTTCAACAGCTCCTAAGAGGTTTCCTTCCTGAGTTATTATGTGACAATTGCCATATCTCAGATTTGCCTTTAACACACAAGAGTGAATTGGAATTTGGAAGATTGTCATCAGCACGGAAACATACTATACGCTGTGTATATATACTGCTGCTCTTAAAGAATATACACACACTTCAGACAAAATACAGTGGACCCTCGGTTTTCGTTCATCTCCAAACTCGAACAATTATGTAAGTGTATTTTTGGGGGTCTGAAACGACTAATCTAATTTACATTTGTCCTTATGGGAACAAATTCGTTAGGTAACGGCGCTCGAACAACATTCTGGAACGAATTTTCAACGAAAACCGAGGGTCCACTACATGGTTAAATTATTAGGTAGAGAGCGTGTAGTATATTCGATGGTCATTGAGGCTGCAATCACCTCTAAAGGATACTCTGATCACAAAGGTTAGGTCAGATTCATCAGGAAACAGGACAAGTGTTTCCTGACGCGGGTCTTAAATGACGACCCGCCGTTCGAGCTTTTGGTCATTTGACCGAGGCCTTCCGCTGGCTTACTGGTCCCCCCCCCCCTTAAAATTATGGTCAGTTACAACCATTTCTTATTATTAATCTAATCACAAAAATAGGATTAGTCTTTCATGATATATAAACAAACACTTCCTAGTGTATACGTACTTAAGTAAAGGACACAAGTAAACTAATGCTACGTTTTGTTTTGGCCACAATATACGTACATACACCTTTTGTAAGGTGAAGGGGCTAGAGCTGGGAGAGGAGCATCATGGGCGAGCGTTAAAACAACAGGCTTTGGCAAGCCCCCCTAAGGGTCATGTGGTCCCTGGACCTGACCCTGACAAGATAGGTCCCGATGCTGCTCAGTGTATACGGTCTACCCACATAGATAATACATTAGAGAAGTGAGACCTTAATTTTGACAAATGTTAAAAATATTCATAATATAATTTCTTTCCGATTTGTAATTATTTATTGAACAGTTTTAGTTAAATTATTTAAAATAGTTTTTAAACATGTCTGTAATTATATATCTATAATTACTTAGCATCGACGAGCGATTATTACGCTTCTGTAATTTAATTATATATAAATAGTGAACAGATCTTCAGTAAAATTATTTAACATAGTTATAAATAAATATTTGAGTACATCTATAATTACTTAGCAAAGATAAATGTTAACTACGCTAAAGTATAATTGTATAATTACATAAATTATTTATGTAATACATTTATTGATTAGGTCTATAGTAAAATTATTTAGCACAGCTCTAATATTTACGATGAATACTAAATAGTAATCTATAACTACCTTGTAAATTATAGGGGGGCTTACCCACGTCCAGTACTTTTTAAGGATTATCTCGAATTACTATACGTATGTGGACCCCCGGATTTCGTCATTAATTCGTTCCAGAATGCTGTTCAAGTGCCATTACCGAACGAATTTCTTCCCATAAGGAATAATGCAAATTAGATTAGTCCTGTTAGACCCCCAAAAATACACTTACAAAAGCACTTACAAAAATACACTTACATAATTGTTCGAGTTTGGAGCAGTACGAAAACCGGGGTACCACTGCATATATTTTAAGTGGATTATAAATGACTCTTGATTTGGATGAGGGGCTCTTGAACAACGCCTTTCCTTCTTTGGATTAAACCTGGTTGCCTCCCAGTCCCCAGATGCTGCCTGAGCCCCAACGGGTTTACAGTGTATAATGAAATAAAGGAACACTTTACGAGGGAGGTAATTAAGTCTGATTCGAGGAAAAGGAAGCTCCAATTTCTTGGATCAAGAACAGTCAGATATCAGTAGAGCTTTACCAAATAAGATTGATAAAGCTCATTGCGTAACATTAAAAAGCTCTACGCTTCACGATTCACGACTTTAAAAGCTTAACACTGGATGATGATAAACCTGTTACATGATATAAAGCTCTACACGTGATACATGATAAAGCTCTACATGTAATATATAAAGCTCTACATGCGATACATGATAAAGCTCTACAGGTGATACCTAAAGTTCTACACGTGATGCATGATAACGCTCTTAATATATATATATAAAGCTCTACACGTGAAACACGCTAAAGCTCTACCGTGATGCATGATAAAACTAAACGTGATACATAAAACTCTTAACGTGATACATAAAGCTCTACACGTGATACATGATAAAGCTCTACAAGTGATAAAGCTGCACCGCGTGATTCATGACGAAGCTCAACATTGCAATACCCGGCAGGGCTCTGGCCTCAACGGGACTTAACACATCTCAAGTGAAAAAGGTTAGGTTAGATTAGTCAGAAATCAGCATATGATGACCTGCAGCCAGGTTAGGTTAGTAGTCTCAGAAACAGGACAAGTGTTTCCTGACGGGTTAGCAGATGATGACCCGCCGTTGGAGCTGGCATCTGACCGAGGCCTTCCGCTGGCTTACGGTCCATTTAAAATTATGCAGTATAACCATTTCATACAACCACTTTTAAAAATTCAGTTATAATTATAACCATTTTGTTATTCACACTATTATTTTTTTTATTCATACATGCAATATTTTAAGAAATTATTTTCGTAAATAAGTTTAATGATTTTTAATTACTTTAAGAATGTATATTGTTGTTTGTTTGTTGTTGATTCGCCGGTACTCTCCCGGTCCGGGTCTTTTCCAGATGGTGACCCGGCCTTGGCTCCCTGTCTTGGGAGTGTCTGAGACCTATGTCTCCCATGGGAGGAGGTACAAGTACCCCCTCATCGTCTGGGACCAATTGTCTCCAGGCCTAGTCACGTTCCCAGCCCTCAAGGGGCTCGTAGGAAGAAGCTAGGACTCTCTGGTCTGCCATCTTCCCCGCCCCAGGGAGGTTAGGGAAGGGCAGTCTTGCGAGCTGCAGATGGTAGTATACTCTGGCACCTACCCTGCCCTAGAAGGGCTGGGCATGGTGTCTTCCTCTGAATGTATATTAATAAATTTAAGAAAAATAGAGACTGATTTCTGTTTCTTAGATAGTAGAGGCGAATTTTACTTTTTATATTCTTCTGATTCGCATTTGCCGTTCTCTCACTCCCTTTGCATGTACTTAATTCTTTACTGCTATCTACTACTGCTTCTATTTCAGCTTCTTAAGTTTTACGGTGCCAACACCTCCTGCTTGTTCTCCTCTTCCTGTTTTTCTTTTCTATTTTTGACTAATACACCTATAATTCACAATAGTTCTTAATTTACATAGATAACTCTTCTCAGCAGATAGCCTCAGTGTTTACTCCTAAGTTCTCTGCTCTGTCTTTCCGATGTATTTATATAATCCCTCTTCCTTTTCTCCTTCATTTCTGCTCCAACTTCTCCTCCATTCCATCAAGATCTGGTTTACATTCACCAGACCAACGCACATTTTGTTTACATAAATGAGTCGTGGTGGTAGACGTTAGCAAACATAAATATATACGTATTTTTATCGTTACCTTGCTGCCTCGGTTTTTTCCTATTATTTATCTTCTTTCTCCTTATCTCTCTAGGCATCCCTTATATTTTTCTTCCATCTATTCCTCTTTATGTTGTTTATCCTTCACATGCCTTTCCAAGAATTAACATGTTATCGAAAGTCCCGCAAAAAAAAAAAATAGTATACAATAAACTATTTGCTTCTCGGGGAGACTCAAGAAAAGTTATTTTGATCCAAATATGTAAACAATCTGGTAAATTGCATTAATTTGTAATGAAGCTCTTTGTACCAAGTGTAAGGCTACACTCAAATAAATTGTAAATTTTTCCACCACGTAATTAGCTGTGAACTTATTAATATAGTAGAATTTACCATTAATGTTAGGGTAACAAGGACACAAAGTCCTTTTACCTAACATAACATGTCTCGATAATAACAAATCCCATTTTTCCTATGTATCGGATAGGTTATTCTGAGAGATTATTTAAATAGTTTAAAAATACGACAAGTTGAAGAATGAGACACTTGTGCAATATTTGGGAATCTTAATTGAGGAAACGTTTCGCCAGCCGGTGGGTTCTTCAGTCCAATAAAGAGAAGAACAGTGGAAGAAGAAGAGGAGCTTGTGGTAATCAGTCCCTCACCCTGGATGTGTTCAGTCCATCAATCTTGAGGGACTGATTACCTCAAACCCCTTCGTCTTCCACTATTTTTCTCTGTATTAGACTGGAGAAGCCACAGACTAGCGAAACGTTTCCTCAATAAAGATTCCAAAATGTTGCACAAGTGTCTCATTCTGAGATGTTCATTCTCAATATGAACAGTTCTGAGGAGGAGGAACTCGTTAAGCTGCAGTAATTACTGAACACGTCGTAGAACATTTTACTGACTGAAGTCTCCCAGCTCAGGCTCACATTTATTTATTTTGTGATGGCATACGACAGGGAAGCATATTATTATACTCAAGGAGAGAGCAAAATCCGTACGGATTATTCAATGCCTGATAATGGGAGGCAATGAGATTTGGTCCGAACTAGGAAAGGAGAGCTTCATTTCCTCGGATCAAGAGTACTTCACTAAGCATCAAGCCCACATTACCCCTTTCCCGAGAAACACATTTCTCACACCAAGAAGACATAGACGTTCAGATCTGAACGTTTCCCACTTATTCTGGTCACCTCGTTGCCAGACGTATCATGGGGTGATTTTTCTATTGTGCTTATTTATTATGGTGCTGTTTTATTAATGTCTGAAATTAAATACGTAAACAGAGGTCGATAAATGTCTGTTTGAGATTTGCTCTAAAACTGTCTTGAGATACACACACATGGAGAAGAGATGTTTCGGCCCGACTTTGAAATGGTCCAAGTCGGGCCGAAACGTCGTCGTACCCCTTTATATGTGCAGTTGTGTGTGTATTGTTCCAGTCACGGTATTGTGCCTTTTGTTATTTGTCTCTGAGATGTGTTAAGGCTGTAAACATTAGGACGTGTTCCTTAAGACACCTGCTGTTCCTGTTCACCTAGCAGTAAAATAGGTACCTGGGTGTTAGTCTACTGGTGTGGGTCGCATCCTGGGGGACAAGATTGACCTAATTTGTTCTAAATGCTCTGCATAACAAGGGGTTTTTCTATATATTATGTCATTGATGTCAGCTAGGCCTGTATACGTTGTACATGTACTTGTAGAAATTAAGATTATTATACAAGGTCTATCGAAAGGTTTCGGGAATAGAGATACCAAAATGTTGCACTGTCTTGCTTATCAACTTGTCGGTATTCTATACAGTTAATATAATTAAATGATGGTCTCTCTAATTTTTAAAGGGATGGACATGTAAGCCAGCTGAAGGTCTCGAACCCGCACTGAAAGAAATTTTATTTCTGCTTAACAAAATATCAACACCACCAATCCAAAATGAAATTTGAGAAGCTGTGAAGACTTAATGGCTCGTTTTCACCGTATTTCGTTAACCGTGAATGTAATCGTTAAAATGATGAATAAATGTATAAGAGAATCTTTCCCATTCCAGCTTAAATAATTATAGTGTCAACATTATCACAGAGTGACTAGTGTTGATGTGCGTCCCATTAGCTAATTCTTGTAGCTTCACTAAACACACAACTTAATTCTGTAAATACTTTGTAATTACTACGTCTATAAAGAATAAAAATGCAAAATACACGCGGGCTGCCTTGAAAATATACAACACAATATTTTGCCGAAGGAGTAAAATTATGCAAACAAGCCTAGAGGAAAATATTCGTATATGTTAAGCGGCTCACTTCTAATGCAACTTTTACAACAAATAGGATGGACGTTGTTGCAAACATTATAGCTTATTTCTGACTAATGTAAGCCTCTCAAAACATTAATATGGTGTTCTAGTTTAAGTTAGAATTGGTTAGCTAGGCTAGGCTAGGTTAATTTAAGCCAAGAAAAACATGGTTAATGGAAATTAATCCACACACACACACACACACACACACACACACACACACACACACACACACACACACACACACGAGATGTCAGAGTGGGCACCTGTGACGAGTGGAGTTCCACAAGGGTCAGTCCTAGGACCTGTACTGTTTTTGGTATATGTGAATGACATAACGGAAGGGATAGACTCAGAAGTGTCCCTGTTTGCAGATGATGTGAAGTTAATGAGAAGAATCAAATCAGTCGAGGATCAGGCAGGAATACAAAGAGACCTGGACAGGCTGCAAGCCTGGTCCAGTAACTGGCTCCTTGAATTTAACCCTGCCAAATGTAAAGTCATGAATATCGGGGAAGGGCAAAGAAGACCGCAGACAGAGTATAGTCTAGGTGGCCAAAGACTGCAAACCTCACTCAAAGAAAAAGATCTTGGGGTGAGTATAATACCGAGCACATCTCCTGAGGCACACATCAATCAGATAACTGCTGCAGCATACGGGCGGCTGGCAAACCTAAGAATAGCGTTCCAATACCTCACTAAGGAATCATTCAAGACTCTGTATACCATATACGTCAGGCCCATACTGGAGTATGCAGCACCAGTTTGGAACCCACACCTGGTCAAGCACGTCAAGAAATTAGAGAAAGTGCAAAGGTTTGCAACAAGACTAGTCCCAGAGCTAAGGGATTGTCCTACGAAGAAAGGTTAAGGGAAATCGGCCTGACGACACTAGAGGACAGGAGGGTTAGGGAGACATGATAACGACATATAAAATACTGCGAGGAATAGATAAGGTGGACAGAGACAAGATGTTCCAGAGAGGGGACACAGAAACAAGGGGTCACAATTGGAAGTTGAAGACTCCTATGAGTCAAAGGGATGTTAGGAAGTATTTCTTCAGTCATAGAGTTGTCAGGAAGTGGAATAGCCTAGAAAGCAACGTAGTGGAGGCAGGAACCATACATAGTTTTAAGACTAGGTTTGATAAAGCTCATGGAGCAGGGAGAGAGAGGACCTAGTAGCAATCAGTGAAGAGGCGGGGCCAGGAGCTATGACTCGACCCCTGCAACCACAAATAGGTGAGTGCAAATAGGTGAGTACATATATATATATATATATATATATATATATATATATATATATAACTCGGCCACACAAATGCCACATAAGCTGGGCAGCCTGGTTCACAAGCCATGTTTCTTTCCCAGCCTGGGCACGTCAGTGAGCCTCAAGCATGGATTCAAGCTATTTCAATCTCCTGTATGTTCTGACCTCTCAAGCGATTTTTATATCAAGTGGCCGAGTGGTCTAGAGCGCTGCCTGAGAATCTTGTCCGTCTCAGAAGCAGTATCGAGTCCTGCTGACTGCGATCTTTCTCTGTACGTATATATATTTATATATATAGTATATATATCAGAAGATTTCCTTTTAGCTGTTCCCAATTCCTCTCTGGGCACTCGACTCCACCCACAGGCCATTCCGATTGGTGTTGCTCTTCGCATAGCCGCCCCCTTACTCACCGAACGTAGGTATATTTGCGGCAGGGAGACGGCTGATCAATTCGAACTTCTTGGTCCGAATTGAAGGGAAGTATGCTAGACATGAGGAGGTTAACGACATCATAAAAAGAAGCTTCGCCACAGCCCGTTGCCCAGCTGAACGGGAACCCCAAGTACAGAGGTCTGATGGAAGTCAAAAGCGTCCTGATGGAGCCACTATGCTACCCTGGAAGGATGGTAAGCAGATTGCCTGGGACTACACCTGTGCCGCCACATTGGCAGACACCTACTTGCCATTCTCTGAAGCTGAAGGGGGTGGAGCTGCCAGCTAGGGATAGACCCAGAAGACCCGCAAATATGAAGGCCTTCCCCTTGCTATAACTTCATCCCAGTAGGGTCGAAGACCCTTGGAGCATGGGGAAAGTGTGCTCTAAAGTTCCTCAAAGAGTTGGGTGAAAACCTCATCACAAAAACCAAGGATCACAGAGCGGCCAGCTTTCTCTTTCAGAGACTCAGTGTTGCGATCCAGAGGTGAAAATGCCTGCAGCATTCTGGACACGCGGCCCACAGCCGGGGAGCTGGACAAAGTGTTCAATATATAGCTCTGAGATGTTATCCATGTTGTTCCACTCCCTATTGTATTTTTGTCAATGTATTTTGTCTTTAAATAAAGTCTACATAGAATATAGGGGGTGGTAGGAGAAGATAATATTCAAACAGCTCCAGAGAGAACCTTGAGTTTCCTCAGAAGTAAGTTTATTCTTTTCTCTGAGGATGAGGGTCCCCAGCACAGTTCCAGACGTGGTACCTCCCTATATTTTTTATCTATCTACCTATATATATATATATATATATATATATATATATATATATATATATATATATATATATATATATATATATATATATATATATATATAAGTCGTGCCATATAAGTAAAACTTGCGATTTTGGCTTAAATAGCAACGCTTTTCTTGCTGTACAAGGCAAGCGAAGATTTGTGTATGCAATAATTTCCCAAGAATCATTCAGAACCTAACGAACAAAAAAATATTTCATTGTGTTTGTTTATTATTAAATTATTGTAAACTTATCTAAAATATATTTAGTTGGATTTGGATAAATTAAATTGCGCTTGTTATAATTAGGTTAGGCAAGTTTTCTAAGATTCTTTTGGTACAAAATTATTAATTTTTACTTTAACATAAATGAAAAAAATATATTTTTAAACGTATAAGAGAAAATTTTAGAACTTAATTTTAAATGAGTTCTTGATAATTCACCAGTTTTACCTGTACGCCACGACGTAGTTTGGAAATAAGGAAGAGATGCGGGATTACCAAAACTATTATCCAGAGGGCTGAGGAGGGGTTGTTGAGGTGGTTCGGACATGTAGAGAGGATGGAACAAACAGAATGACTTCGAGAGTGTATAAATCTGCAGTGGAGGGAAGGCGGGGTAGGGGTCTGCCTAGGAAAGGTTGGAGGAAGGGGTAAAGGGGGTTTTGTGTGCGAGGGGCTTGGACTTCCAGCAAGCATGCGTGAGCTTGTTAGATAGGAGCGAATGGAGACAAATGGTTTTTTAGGACTTGACGTGCTGTTGGAGTGTGAGCAAGATACCATTTATGAAGGGATTCAGGGAAACGGACTTGAGTCCTGGAGATGGGAAGTACAGTGCCGGCACTCTGAAGGAAATGTTGCAGTTTTATAACTGTAGTGTAAGCACGCCTCTGGCAAGACAGTGATGGAGTGAATGACGATGAAAGTTTTTCTTTTTCGGGTCACCCTGCCTTGGTGGGAGACGGCCGATGTGTTGAAAGAAAGATATATATATATATATATATATATATATATATATATATATATATATATATATATATACTATATATATATACTATATATACTATATATACTATATATATATATAGAATACTAAATGTGTGTGTGTATACTGAGTGTATTTAAATCATTTTAGGGAGCAAAATATGCTTGACGTTAGCGTCCAGGCAAATTACAGAATTAAAACTCGTGTTTGATTTTAACCTTAACAATCTATCAGTTATTCCTGCATCCACTTCTTCCTTCTCTATTATTCTCCCCTTTACCACTTTCTCCTCCAATTCTCCAATAAAGTTTAACTTTCTTCCTCTCTCTCCTGCTTTACACTCTCCTTTATTCTCTTACCCACTGCTCCCCTTCCTTTCGCCCTCTCCATCTTCACCACTCTTGACTCTTAAGAGTGGAGTTCCTGACGGTCTTGGCACTCATATCAACAATGATTAATGGCTCACTGGCCCTTTACAGACTCACGTGACGGAGGTACAGTTAAACAGATTACCCCCACAGAGTGCTTATGGACTGCCTTCCTCAAAAGGATCCAGTGCTCATGGACTGCCTTCCTCAAGGGTATCCAGTGCTCATGGACTGCCTTCCTCAAAAGGATCCAGTGCTCATGGACTGCCTTCCTCAAGGGTATCCAAAGTAGGACTATTCATAACAAACATGAAGGTTGGTACGATAAGTTAACACCTACAAGCCTATCGCATTTACGATAATAATAATTTATCTTTTTGGTGGTAACATTATATAAATTTATTCACTGTTAGAACTGTATTTATTATTTAAAGAGATTAAATTTGCATATTAGTATAAATATACGCGTGTGTGGCCTGATTTTCCTGAACGTGGTAAGTCTTCTGACTCGGGTGCAACGAATTAATTATTACTCTTAAATGGTTATAATTATAACCCATAATTTTTAAAGGGGTGGAGGGGTAAGCCAGTAGAAGGTCTCGGTCAGATGATCAAAAGCTGCAGCAATGGGGTCATCATATGACTGAAGACCCGCGTCAGGAAACACTTGTCCTGTTTCCCGATAAATCTTAGCTAGACTTATTAAAATGCTGGTGTTGTTCTTAAAACTGAGACTAACAACTCCACTAACTAATTTTAATTTGGTTGCAGAATGCTGTGGTTTCTAGTTTTCATATTAAATATTATCATAGAACAGCTAGTTGAAAGTTACGAGTACTCATTCTAAATCTAGCACATCTTTTTTGGTTAGAACCTGTTCTAAAATTATTAATGGTACATCAACTACTTTTGTCATATATTTCATAACAGGATTATTAAAATGTTGATACTTGCATGCATGACTGACCTTAAAGAAAACAAGTTAGACTAACTTGTTAACGTCTTCCTTCTTGGTTACTGGAGGCTGTAATTATATTTTTGTTAGTATTATTATAGAGTGGATAATAGAAGTGAGTGAGGTTCGATCCCCGGTACGAGTGGAAGCGTTGGGCCCTTCTTCACCTAACAGTAAGTATGTACCTGGGTGTTAGCCATCTTACACCTGCTGCCCCTGGTCACCTAGCTGTAAGTAGGTACCTGGGTGTTAGCAATCTTATAGCTGCTGCCACTCTTCACCTAGCAGTAAGTAGGTAAACATGTGTGTTAGGAATCTTGCACCTGCTGCCCCTCTTCACCTAGCAGTAAGTAGGTACCTGGGTGTTAGCCGACTGGTGCGGGTGACATCCTGGGGGTGGTAGTATACCTCAGATAGGACTAGACTTTGAAATGAGCTAAGGTAGGTTAACAGCTCAGCCTGTAAAACTGATTTGTAAAAAAAAAAAATAATTTTGTTTCTAGTGTTCATGTTTTGACGGAGTTCATATTTTAAATTACGATCTAAATAGGTTAATATCGAACCAGTAGGCCTAGTAGCTAATTTAGGCTATAGTTTAGCATAACCTTAAATACGATTATTAGAATTCGAAAAAATTTTATTTTTCATATTGATTATTATTTTGATTTACATAACATTGTAGTATTCTTGGCATATTTTATAAAATTATATATATAAATAGTACATTGGGTTAGTGAACTACGCTTTGACTATTTTTGCACTGCAGTTCATGCAATCTGTGTTATCTATTATAGACATGACAAAAGAATTGATAGGCTATTACCTGCAATGTACATCTGTTCTTGTGAACTGATGTGAGACATGAGGGAGTCACCTCTAATAGGAAACTATAAAATGTGCTGACCTTAATTATTTTTTTCTCTAATCAATATTTCTGGATAAGCTCATGGAAGCACTCAGGCATTTCTGAATATTCTTCAATGAGGTTTTTACGTATTTCCGATCACATTTTATTGTGATTTTTTCTGTATATACCAGATGTGTATATGAATGTATATATATATATATATATATATATATATATATATATATATATATATATATATATATATATATATATATATATATATATATATATATATATATATAATCCTTCCCTAGTGTATCTTTTTCTTTAATTAGTTTTTCCTTCTTTTAACAAGACTGTCAAGACAGGTTAGGGGCGGAGGTGTGAGACTGTGAGAGAGGGGGAGGGACGGAGGCACCAGGGCCAAGAGGTTGACCAACTACCATCTTGCTACATAGCCAGCAACCCACATCCTATTCTTCAGTAGTCTCCTTATTTAGCGGTGTTGGAGATTTGTTTTTGTTTTATTTACACATACTGAGAGGTATATTTCTCTTGTGCATATACACCTAAAAGTTTTTTTTTATACTTTAGGGATTAATGTATTTTTGTCTGGTGAATAATTTATAAGCAGCCTTGTTTACCCTCGTGCGTCAATAGGCTTTAAGATTAAACCCAACAAGTAACTTTGTTAACAATACCTCAGGACACTCCTGTATTTGTGTGATGGTAAACCAGAGTCCTCTTTTGTTCAGCCTATTTTTAAATCTACATAATGTTTTTAAAAAAAACTAACCTCAAAGGCACTCAGGTACCATCTTAGATATTTTAAGCGAATGTTTTTTTTTTTTACCGAGGTCCCAGGACAGAAACGCTTCCAATAAAATATTCTAGTTTTTGCATTTTATCTGCTTCAAGATAGCGACTAGTTGATGAGACACATTCGCAACACTTAGACATCTTTATTGCTGGAACTTTTACACTTGTTTGGTGGTGTATAGGTGAGAGGCAGTCTCTAAACAGGCCCCGGTGGCCTGGTGGCTAAAGCTCTCGCTTCACACACGGAGGGCCCGGGTTCGATTCCCGGCAGGGTGAAACGCGTTTCCTTACACCTGTTGTCCTGTCCACCTAGCAGTAAATTGGTACCTGGGTTAGTCGAGTGGTGTGGGTCGCATCCTGGGGGATATGATTGAGGACCCCAATGGAAATAAGACAGTCCTCGATGACGCACTGACTTGGGTTATCCTGGGTGGCTAACAGGTTAGAAATCCTAACAAAAATCTCTCAAGTATAGGTCTTGAAAAATATAAACAAGGCATATAAATCGAGATATAGATATTAGTATATATAGAGGCTACTTTAAAAAAATGTAGAATTTTTTTTTTGAGCTTAAGGATGATATTGATAATAGGGATAATAGTGTTCGTCATAGTCAGTCAACAAAGTTGTAAATATCTGGTACCAACCCATTTAGATAACTATCTTAACAAAAATAATAACAATATTAAGCATAATTACTTCTGAACAATGACTGCAACTTGACAGCGTTGCACGTATTGCGTTTGCAACATCTCCATTTTATTTATGGAAGCTAAGGCGAATACATTTCCCCCACAACACTCCGCTGAATAAGAGAAAGTCAGAAGACAAAATCCTCCCCACCCAAAAAAACACAACGAAGAACAATAGAGTTATTTATTCAACAATTTCTGAGCTTATCCCGAGGGTCGTGTCCTCTGCCACAGCATCACACAATCTCTCCATTGGGAATAAAGAAAATACACGAAAGGCATAAATGAATTAACAATCATAGGAAAATTTACGTGAGATCAAAACAAATAAAAGGATAAAACACCATCAAATCCACTTATAAACAAACGGGAATAAAAAGCAACAATATGACAAGTGTAAAAAAAAAAAAAATCTTGAGTATTGTAAAGAGGAGAATGTTTTTCTTTCTAATACGCGGAGTGAGTTTAGCAGCTTAGTATATTTTGAAAGGCAAGACAACACACATTGTTTCACATGTTAGCATAGCTATCAACTGCGACTCGATGGAGATTTTCATAGAAGTTTCCTCTCTCCTCACAGCGACGGATTATAGCTCTTGTCCTCCCATCGTCAATGAATGTGGAATGACTGTGAATAAAGTTGTGACCTTTCAACAATGCGTGAGACGCTAGCCTAGTGTTCTCACCCCAAGATTCCGTTATGGCTTAAACTCTTGATTTATAAACAAGAGTTATGTTTATAAATCATAATTTTTAAAGGAGTGGACGGGTAAGCCAGCGGAAGGCCTCTGTCAGATGACCAAAAAGCTCCAGTGGAGGGCCATCATGTAACTAAGACCCTCATCAGGAAACACTTGTCCTTTTTTCCTGACGAATTAAGGCGGTACCAGACCTGGGACAGGCAGCTTACCAGCATCTACATAATAAACCCTATTGCAGATCAGACGGAGTTATCAATCCATCTATCACTTAATCAAGAACCCAGACCGACAGACGTTTCGGTCCAATTGGATCATTAACAAGGTCCAAGGCGGACTGAAATGTCGTCATAGGTTTCATTTACTTATGTGTGGGTTATTTGTGTATTGTGTTTTTTCATTATTTTTTTAATAGTTTAGGGGAGACTCAAAATTGTCACTATCTATGGGCAGAGGTGAAAAATATGTTAAACTATTGCATCGAGTCGCGGTTGGCAGCTATGCTAACTTTATTTGTAGACATTTCACCATCCAAGAACACAATGGGAAAACTTAGGAACTATATGTAAAAGACGAGGTAATCAGTCCCTCAGGCTTGGAGTTGAAGAGCACCGTAGTCTTGAAGATTTTGAAGTACATGTGCAATAGTTAGATATCTTGACTCCGTAATGTTTGGTTCGCCTACACTGTAGGCGTCTTCAGTCGAATACAGAGGAGGCAGCAGAAGCTGTGGAGATGAAGAGACGATGTAATCAATCCATCACCCTCGAAGTATAGTACTTTTGAGGAGGTAGTCCCTCAGCCTAGAGTTCAGTTCCATTGTCTGGAAACAATATCTTCATTTCACTACTACAGCTGCTGCCTCTGTATTTGACTGAAATATATCAGCAAAAAAGATACCCAACATGTGCCCCCCCCCCACTCATGTACTGATCTAACCTATTCTTAAAACTACTCAAGATTTTCATTTCAATAACGCCGCTGCTTGTGAATTTGTATTATATTCTCCAGTGACCACAAAAGTCCGATAGTTTATGAAATTTCCCATACATTAATTTTTCTACATAGAAAGAAATCTTGGCTTAAGCCTCCCGAGAAAGAAATTCTGGCTTAAGCGTCCCCCCCAGACTAAAATTCTGGCTTCGCCACTGATTTATCTCTCCGTAATATATTGCCCACAACAGTCCACTGTCTCCCTTGTACCTATTCACTGCTAGTGAACAGAGGCAGCAGGTGTACAGAAACATGCCCACACATTCACCCCAGGATTGAATCCGGATGTCTTTTGTTGTTATATGAAAGTGCTACTATTAAACAAGGAGCCTGCCTGCCCCCCCTCTCTCTCTCTCTCTCTCTCTCTCTACTCACAGAGGGTTTTACAAGATTAGGTAGGTTAAGGTGCCTAACTTTATTAACAAGATATAAGCTCATTCGATTGTTATGAGAAACACAAATAGACAACAGGATGAAGTTTGAGTTATCTGCGAGCCAGCGATTTTATTTGGTCAACTGACTTTATTTTGCTGATATATCACAGGTCAACAACCAAAATGCTTCCGAGATCAGAGTAGCAATTTCCAACTAATTTTAGGTCAATGATAATGAATATTATGGTTAAAATTGTTTGTTAGCTCTACTTTTCAATATAGAGCTACGTGTCACAACAGGTTGCAACAGGCTTGTGGCAGTGTGTTTCTTACCAACACTCACAGTCTCACTGACCTTCATTATTGTTCCAGGAGTCATACAAGGTGGTTGTGCTGTCCAAGTTTATATTTTGAGGTGAAAGGTTGGTGATTTTCTTAGCCAAACACTTTTTAAACTTATAATAAATATTCACTGAGCAAGCTATTGATATGCATGTGAGGTATATTATATTAATTATATTTTCCTACTGAATGATATAAATACTTCTGCTTAGCTGTCATGCTCTGTATTATAATGATAAATTAATGAATAAATTTTCTGTTTATCTTCTAATTGTTTGTTTTCTTCTTTCAGATGCCTCGTACTTGTGTGAATATTGCAGACAACTTCTACATTTGTGGTGAGGTGACCTTTGCATCACAGAAGCGCCGTATAACTGCTATGGTTAGAAAGGCATATCACCTATATTTTGAATACAAGATTGTTGACCAGGATAAGAACTAGGCTCCACATATATGCTGCAACAATTGTGCTACTAACCTTCGCCAATGGTTGAACAGGAAGAGGAAAGGAATGCATTTTGCTGTGCCAATGACATGGCGGGAGCCAACAACCATTCCAACAATTGTTATTTCTGTATGGTTCCTCCAGTACAAAAGGGCTTCTCAAAGAGAAAAAAAGGGGTCCATTGAATATCCAAACATTCCATCAGCTATTCGCCCAGTTCCACATGGAGGTCTACCTGTTCCTGATGCACCAACTTGGGTATACTTCGAGTCAGATGAAGAAAGTGGTGAGGAGGAAGAAGGGAAGGATGACAGTGCTGGATTACACAGTGACCCAAACTTTGATGAAGCACACTCCTCTAGGACACATCTCATAACAAAAGGGAAACTCCATGACCTTGTCAGGGATCTGCAACTGAACAAAAATAAGGCAGAGCTGCTGGGCTCTCGTCTTCAACAGTGGAATCTCCTAGCAGCTGATGTGAAGATTTCAAAATTTCGTGACCGTCAGCAGCAGTTCAACGATTTCTTCATAATGGAAGGTGATTTAGTGGCTGCAACAATATTAATGGTCTTATGGAAGCACTTGGCATCGACTACGAACCCAGTCACTGAAGGCTGTTCATAGATTCATCAAAAACGAGTGAGGAAAGTTGTCTTGCTGCATAACGGTAATAGTAAACCATCAGTTCCTGAGAGCTATGCAACACATATGAAAGAAACTTATGAGAATATAAAGCATATGTTGCAATGCATGAAATATGATGAATATCAATGGCAGCTCTATGGTGACTTAAAGGTTGTTGCTCTTGCAGGGCGGGTACACCAAGTACTGCTGCTGTCTATGTGACTGGGACAGTCGTGCAAGAGGTTCCCACTACATCAGGAGACACTGGCCACCTCGGGATGAACAATTTTCAACATCCACATCTCATTGAACCAAACAAAATTTTGCTACCACCACTACACATAAAACTGGGGCTCATGAAAAACTTTGTAAAAGCTATGGACAAATCCAGTCAGGGATTTATTTAACATCAAAATTACCCTCACTGAGCGACGCTAAGGTAAGAGAGGGAGTCTTCAATGGTCCTCAGATTCGAGAGCTTCTTAAAGATGGTGACTTTAAATCAGACCTTCATGGGGAGGAGAAAGCTGCTTGGGAAGCATTCAAGTTAATGGCGAAGGGATTTCTCGGAAACAGAAGGGAAGGCAACTATGAACAATTGGTAGAAAACCTCATCAAGGCTTACAAGAACATGGGATGTAATGTCACTTAAAATCCACTTTTTGGACTCACATTTAGACTTCTTTAAAGCGAACTGTGAGGCAGTTAGTGACGAACATGGTGAAGGTTTCACCAAGATATTTCAACCATGGAAAAATGGTACCAGGGCAAATGGGGCACAAGAATGCTTGCAGACTATTGCTGGGCATTGGCAAGAGATGATTCTTAAGCCCACTATAAGCGTCAAGCAAAAAGGCAGAAAGTAGGTACGGATTAGAGTTTAAAACATACTGACACATATTGTACGTTATAATAAAATATCACATGTCTCGTATCTTTAAATCTACTGCCAATAAGTATTTTTTCAAGGTGATATATGGATTCAGAACATGAAAATACATAAAAATTAACTAATCTCATTTAAGAAGCATACAACTTTCCAAAAATTGTTGACCAGTGTATCATGCAGTACGAACATGTTCCAGACACGAGTCATTCTAAGAATGAATTATCCCAAATGAAGCTTTGTTCTGGAGAATAGTTAATCCTACGGGTTTAGCGCTCCCTCTTGATCATAATAATAATCTGGAGAATAGTACAGTCAGAGTGAAGTTGCTGTTTGCTGCTCGTCTTGTTGTATAGAAGCTCACTTCTCTGTCTCTGTGTCTGTCTGTCTGTCTGTCTGTCTGTCTGTGTGTTCTCTCTCTCTCTCTCTCTCTCTCTCTCTCTCTCTCTCTCTCTCTCTCTCTCTCTGCCACTTTCGCTATTTTTGCCGTCTATCTGTGTTTTTTTAATTATACATAATTTAAAATGCGAAAAAAAACCCGCAAATATATAGATTTTTAAATCTTCAAAGAGGACTTGTGAAGATGCATTCAAAATATATATATATATATATATATATATATATATATATATATATATTATAGAGAGAGAGAGAGAGAGAGTCGTCGTGTTAGTGTGATAGCCTGAGATAAAAGTGTACAAGCAGTGAATCACCAGCATTCCCCCCTTTCCTCTGGGTTACCCCTCCTCCTCTCCCTTCACCAAAGTCAACAAGCCACTCCTTAACCAAGCCAGGACCTCGTATTCAAGACGCTGCTGCTCCTCCAGGGTTCTCCTGCATCATCTTGGCCACCCTTCACTAAGTTCATTTCCTGGCAGTGACGATGCCGGTGCCGTTAATTTTTGGCTTTGGATGCTTATTGTTGCATTTGCATGGTATGCAATGCCTACAAGATGATGAATCAGACACATGTGCAACATCTGGGTTGTTGCACATAATTCATCAGGATTCTCAAGATTAACTGAACACAGACTCCAGGCAGAGGGACTGATTACCTCATTCTCCTCATCTCCCATCTTTCTTATCTGTGTTGGACTGAAGAAGCCACTGGCTGGCGAAACGTTTCATTCTTTAACTTGTCGTTTTTTTTTCTAAATCATTTACTTCACATAATTCATCAAGTTTATTATTGCATTCAAGGGCTCAGTGTCGAGTTTAGCGATAACCTATTGTGTAAATTCTAAAATATCAAGTGAATTGTGTACTGGAAACGGGTATATTTTGTATGTATGGGGAAGACCCATTCATCCACAAGCCTAGAAAAAAAAAACTAACCAAAATTAACCTAACTTAATTTGGAGGTACATTTTAGGCTGGGTTAGGTTACATTTATTTTTAGCTTACACATTTTTTTTTTTTTTGGCCCATAAGCCTAAAATATAACTGTTTCCTTGCATAGCCTACTTAATATTGGCGAATATACAGTCAGAAAACCAGACCCCTGAACAGAAAATTACCCTGAACCAATACCTCTGATACTCTTAGACATTTTCAGTGATAAATAAATAAATCTTGATTATCCATGAATTACAGTGTGAACTACAAATGTCTTATAATGATGGCTTGCATAGAGACGGGGCGTCTCTATGCAAATCATTTTGGACCAAAGGTTTCCAGGGTCAAGATTTCAATCTCAATCTTAACACTGTGAGCTTACAACTGTGACCTTAACACTGTGATCTTACAACTGTGACCTTAACACTGTGATCTTACCACTGTGGTTTTAACACCGTGACCTTAACACTGTGGTCTTAACACTGACCTTAGAAATACTATTACTCTATTTTTCGTAACTTAGACTATATAAAGGTAGAAAAAAGGGCATATGTAATGACAAACTGAACACACGTCCGTAACATTTCTTTTAACTAAGTAGCCAAGCGTCATCAAGAAGTGTTCATATTTGGACGAGTGTTCCTTGTGTTCATGGAATGGGTTGCCTGAAGCCTCCCTTCCCACGCTTTCTTTTCTCGCTTTTTCTAAAAAAAATTATCCCTGCCTTCTATTGTATATTGACTGAAAGTGTCAGTTGTTTTTACCCTTTGAAAGGGAAGGAGGGGATGCTTTGAGACCGGTGACAATCTCTAGGTCCATGAAACTGGAGCTGCCCTACGGTGGATCGAACCTGCCTCCTGTTCCTCAATTGCTGTATCACCCATATGGGTGCAACGCTTCCCGTTTTCCTTTGCGAGCGAGTGTTCCCTGTTGTGCATGACTATCAGGTCCCTGTTTAAATATTTTTTCCGTTGCTTCTTTCCTGTTAATGGTGGCGGTGTTCCAACAGACTTCCTTTCCTGACGCTGGTCTTAGTTACATGACCCATTACGTGAAGCTTCTGGTCTTATGACCGAGGTCTTCCTTAGCTATAAAACACGTTCAATAATAATCATCAGAGGAGACAGCAGGTTATTCGCTCTATTAAATGATGTAAAGGATCTCCACACAGTAGCATCCTGTGGTAATTATGTTGATAGGACGGGTTTTGTTCGTCAGGAAACAGGAAATTGCCTCCTGGCTCGTGTTATTATCATATAATGATGCTCGTAGTGATTAAGCAACCACTTGCTTACTGGAGTAAAGTGGTGGTTGTTGTAGTAGTAGTAGTAGTAGTAGTAGTAGTAGAGAATAAAACGGTACAATACACAAATACCAGAAAATATGAGAATGAAACCTGGCATTTGTGTATAATAGAGATAGTAGTATCAGTAGCAGCAGTATGTTGAACGGGTCATATATATATGATGAAGACCCGTGTCAGGAGACACTTGACCTGTCTGCTGAAGACCCGTGTCAGGAGACACTTGACCTGTCTGCTGAAGACCCGTGTCAGGAGACACTTGACCTGTCTGCTGAAGACCCGTGTCAGGAGACACTTGACCTGTCTGCTGAAGACCCGTGTCAGGAGACACTTGACCTGTCTGCTGACGAATATTATAACAAGAAGAATCTCAGGTGAATACTGGACATTCTTGTGCTCTCTTAGGTTTTACAACAGCTCTTCAAAGCAGACGCTTGTATATATAATTTATCACACCAGCCAAATCGTGTAAGAATGTTTAACTTTTCTAATGACCCAAAGACTCTGCTGTCTTTATGAAGTTCTCCATGACTCTGGTATCTTTATGAAGTTCTCCAAGACTCTGGTATCTTCATGAAGTTCTCCAAGACTCTGGTATCTTCATGAAGTTCTCCAAGACTCTGGTATCTTCATGAAGTTCTCCAAGACTCTGGTATCTTCATGAAGTTCTCCAAGACTCTGGTATCTTCATGAAGTTCTCCAAGACTCTGGTATCTTCATGAAGTTCTCCAAGACTCTGGTATCTTCATGAAGTTCTCCAAGACTCTGGTATCTTCATGAAGTTCTCCAAGACTCTGGTATCTTCATGAAGTTCTCCAAGACTCTGGTATCATCATGAAGTTCTCCAAGACTCTGGTATCATCATGAAGTTCTCCAAGACTCTGGTATCTTCATGAAGTTCTCCAAGACTCTGGTATCTAATGAAGTTCTCCAAGGCCCTACTGTCTTTACTGAAGACTAGTGTTTTTATCAAGGCCTCCAAGACTCTGGTGTCTTTATCAAGGCCAGCAAGACTTTGGTGCGTCTATCAAGGCCAGCAAGACTTTGGTGCGTCTATCAAGGCCTCCAAGACTTTGGTGTCTTTATCAAGGCCTCCAAGTCTTTGGTGTCTTTATCAAGGCCTCCAAGTCTTTGGTGTCTTTATCAAGGCCTCCAAGTCTTTGGTGTCTTTATCAAGGCCTCCAAGTCTTTGGTGTCTTTATCAAGGCCTCCAAGTCTTTGGTGTCTTTATCAAGGCCTCCAAGTCTTTGGTGTCTTTATCAAGGCCTCCAAGTCTTTGGTGTCTCTATCAAGGCCTCCAAGTCTTTGGTGTCTTTATCAAGGCCTCCAAGACTTTGGTGTCTTTATCAAGGCCTCCAAGACTTTGGTGTCTTTAGAGGGTTAGACAAAGCTATGTTTATTATGACTGGACATAAGACGCTCCTTTCAACTCACTCGCTCTACCCTCTTCCTCCTTCATCTCTCTCTGATCTCTCTCACTCCTTTCCCCTCCTCAGTTTCGTTCATTTTTTGCTGTTTCTGGGTTTCTCACAACAAATACTGGCAACGTCAACGGAAAAGCTGCATTAGCAGTCCCCCAACAAATTCCATTAGCCCCCAAATAGAAAAGTTATTCAAAATAAGCCTCTTAGCCCCCTTCCTTTTCCAATAAATTAGCGTCCACTTAGCCCCCTTAATACAGAAATTCTTGCGCCACACCTGATAAATCTCGCGCGGTTGTGTTGCGCGGTATGTCTGATTTTCTGGTATTATCGTAGGTTGTGTATGATTTGTCACCGCTGTGAGCAGGTGTGTATTACAGTTGACAATGTATATCTGTGTGTGACTTGGTAATGGTCCAAGGAGGACCGAAACGTCGTCAAAAATTTCTTTCTCTTACGAAAATTTGTGTATTGTTCCAGTCGCGGTATTGTGCCTTTTTGTTATTGAGTGGTCTTGTTTTTGTGCTTTTTTTGTTTTTTTTTCGGTTTATTGTCTTTGCTGCTGCTGCTTCTTCTTCTTTCTTCTTTCTTCTTTCTTCTTCTTTCTTCTTTCTTCTTCTTTCTTCTTTCTTCTTCTTTCTTCTTTCTTCTTCTTTCTTCTTTCTTCTTCTTCTTTCTTCTTCTTTCTTCTTCTTCTTTCTTCTTTCTTCTTCTTTCTTCTTCTTCTTTCTTCTTCTTCTTTCTTCTTCTTCTTCTTCTTTCTTCTTCTTTCTTCTTCTTCTTTCTTTCTTCTTCTTTCTTCTTCTTTCTTCTTTCTTCTTCTTCTTCTTTCTTCTTCTTTCTTCTTCTTTCTTCTTCTTCTTCTTCTTCTTCTTCTTCTTCTTCTTCTTCTTCTTCTTCTTCTTCTTCTTCTTCTTCTTCTTCTTCTTCTTCTTCTTCTTCTTCTTCTTCTTCTTCTTCTTCTTCTTCTTCTTCTTCTTCTTCTTCTTCTTCTTCTTCTTCTTCTTCTTCTTCTTCTTCTTCTTCTTCTTCTTCTTCTTCTTCTTCTTCTTCTTCTTCTTCTTCTTCTTCTTCTTCTTCTTCTTCTTCTTCTTCTTCTTCTTCTTCTTCTTCTTCTTCTTCTTCTTCTTCTTCTTCTTCTTCTTCTTCTTCTTCTTCTTCTTCTTCTTCTTCTTCTTCTTCTTCTTCTTCTTCTTCTGGGATGCGGTGTATATTTTTTTTGCAGTGGAGATTATTTACAACAGTTAACGTGGAAATTATTCGTTGTGATTCATAACACAAACGGTTCTTATTAAACTTTCTCCCGTTGACGCAGGAATTTCCTGTTATTGTTAGTGGCTGTTTCGCGATCCTGTTGCTGTTATTATTAGTGATTGTTTTATCATCGGGTAGAGTGAGTCAGTGAGGGATTCATACTGATTGATAATTTGCACCTCGTTGACTTGACCTTGTTAATTTTCCTGATCTGCATACTTTCTTGCCCTGCCTATAACCTCTCTGACCACCTTCACACCTTGCCCTGCCTATAACCTCTCTGCCCACCTTCACACCTTCTTGCCCTGCCTATAACCTCTCTGCCCACCTTCACACCTTGCCCTCCCTCTAACCTCTCTGCCCACCTTCACACCTCTCGCCCTGAGTATCACCTCCGTGCACCTAGACCCAGATGCGTCATTCACTCCCTGAAACCCTTGACTAGACACTTAGGAATGTTCTTTCTCCTTGATATCTCTCTCTCTCTCTCTCTCTCTCTCTCTCTCTCTCTCTCTCTCTCTCTCTCTCTTTATATTTAACAAGAGGTCTTTTAATTGTTCCGTTGCTTGATTACTAGCACACTCAGCTCACACACTGAGGTCCATGGTTCGATCCCAGGTACGGGTGGAAACATTAAGACGTGTTTCCTTAAGACACCTGTTGTCCATGGGAGTTAGTTGACTGGTGTGGGTCGCATCCTGGGACAAAATTGACCTAATTTGCCCGAAATGCTCTGCATAACAAGCGGCTTTCTATATGGTAGTATGTCATTGATGTCAGCTAGGACTGTATAACTTGTACATGTACTTGTAGAAATAAAGATTATTATTATTATTATTATTATTAACAATGATGGTAGAGTAACAATTACTGATAAAATAATAATCATTGTACTCAGCACGGACTTGAGGTCCATTCTTATAAAATAGTGGGTCCTAACCTTATTTTGAGTACTAGGACCTTTTTAAAATTAAAATGTTTTGCGGTACATCATATAAACATTGCTGCCAATTTACGTAAATTGGAAGGCCTCGGGCAGATGACCAAAAGTTCCAGTGGCGCGTCATTATATGACTAAGACCCGCGTCAGGAAACACTTGTTCTGTTTCCTGACAAACCTAAGCTAGCCTGACCTTACTTTTACCTTACCTAACCTAACCGTGAATCAGTCACTGGTGGGAAGCCTCGCGGTTATCTGGGAATAATTCAGAGGTCCTTCCCAGTGGTTAGGTTAGGTAAGATTCGTCAGGAAACAGGACAACCGTGGGTCTTAGTCACACTACCCTTTGGGGCCCAGTCCCTGGACCCATTATGTACCTCTGTAATCTTTTGACTACCGCCCACAGGATGGGTATGGGGTGCATAATAAAGATATTATACTAACTACCCTCCAATAGAGCTTTTGGTCATCTGACCAAGGCCTTCCACTGGCTTACCCGTCCACCCCTTTAAAAATTAATATTGTTAATTAATTTGTATTCCCAGTGGTCATTTTTTTATTTTTTTTATATTAAAAATCAGTCCCGTGTGCCTTTTGATCGCTCGGTTAAATAAACTGCAAATTTGGTATTAATTTACTAAACGCAATCAGTGGAATTTGCATATTGTGAAGAGAATTATTCTGTGAAGGTGAAAATTTTTGGAAAGACTCTCTGCTTGATCTTCCTTTGACCAATAAAGGTTAAATTTTTGATCTGGGGACAAACATTATTTTGCTTTATTTTACGTTTTTATTTTTATTTAAAGTTCGGTAAAAGTATTTTATTCAGGATGATGTAGATGCTAATTGGGGAATTAGTTGTGGTGGTTCGTGGAAATGAGTGGAATATTGTGGATTGAAATATTTACTTATTAAACGGAAGTAATCCACCGCTGTGTGACCTGGAGGTCTGCCTTACTGACCTGGCCGTCACATTAATTTAGCTACTGCTTGAGGAAGGTCACCCGGCTGTTGTGGTACTGCTCTGGGCTGTCACCTCTTGTAGTGGCTGTCGTGTGTCTCACCCAACAGCTGTGCTACTTGCTGTCTTGTATTAGTGGGTGACTTGTGATTATCACCCACTGGCTGCCTGAGTCACCCGTTGTCACCCAGGGATGGGTGATTGTATTTCTGGTAAAGGCCTCTGGTGACCCATTGGTTAGCTGGTTCATAGCCTCTCACTGCCCGCCCACTGTAACCCATCGCCTGCCACTGCCCGCCCACTGTAACCCATCGCCTGCCACTGCCCGCCCACTGTAACCTATCGCCTGTCACTGCCCGCCAACTTTAACCCATCGCCTGCCACTCACCACCCCCCATTTACCAGCAACCCACCAGTGACGCGCCACCCACCACAGTGGCTGACCAGTAACCCCAGTATTTGCCGCCCGTGATACTGCCTTCTCCACGCTGACCGTAATTAACTGTGATGCCTCTGTCTGATGCCTAGGAAGATTTTGCTGCTATGCTGAGAGCTGCTATTAGCTGAACTGCTGTTATGCTATGCTGAGAGCTGCTGTTAGCCGGATTACTGTTTCTGCTGTGCTGAGATCTGTTATTAGCTGGACTGCTGCTTGTCTTGCTTTGATGGATATTACTTCTATGTTGGAGTGGGGTGGGTGGTGTGCTAGGGAAGGATAGCCTGCCATCCAGCAGCTGCCATCTTCGGAGATGAGGAAGAATGTCATCCGCGGATGGACTCGAGTGCTTGGTTCCAACTACTTTGTCGGATGCCTACCTCTCAGGCTGTGCTGACACCAGCTGGTATGGTAGCAGTGAACTAGTCTTCAAGAAGTCACCTGCTTGCTGCTACCGATTCCGTACGTAACCTGTCTGTTGTACTGCTGGCTGTCTGTACTGCTGGTAGGTGCTGTCCTGCTAGTCAGGAAGAATAGAGGAGTGTATGATCTTCCTATGTTTACTTTCGACCTGTCGGAGGTATGTATATTACCAGTGAGGAATGTGGCGATCTTGGAAATGGTCTAGTGACCAAAATCACATTAGTTTATGATGCTTGTGGTTATCTTACACACAGCCCACAGGATGCGAACCCACGGGTCTGAAATGGCATCAACATGCCCTGGCTACAAGATTTATTTTGACTTTGACGTGCTAAGAATTAGCGACATTTAGAAGCCTCGTTAAGTCAAAATACCCCGAGGAGCAGACCGTAAACAAATAGACAAAGGCCAGACGAACCATCAGTCAGAACTATATACATATCGTGCCCAATAGGTAAAACTGGTCAATTTGCAAGAACTAATTTAAAATTAATGTTAATGTAAAAAGAAATTTTTAGAAAGGACTTAATTTTAAACGAATTCTTGCTAATTGACCAATTTTACGTATTCGGTACGACATATATATAATATATATATATATATATATATATATATATATATATATATATATATATATATATATATATATATATATATATATATGAACTCCTAAAATTCCATCTCATTCTTGATTCTATAACTCAAGTTGGGAAACAATAGAGGCGCGATCCTTGGCGGTGGACAGTGACACACGGGAGAGAGCATCAGCGGCGAGGGGAATCCAATCCTGATTCATGGAGTTTAATCCCATGCTTGAGGGCCCGGAAATGCCTTTCGTGTTGTGGGAGTGATAGCGCTTGTTCCGCCGCTCCCGCTCCACGGAAGTTTGCTCTTGCCTCGTCTGGCGGAACACAGAGACGGTGTGGAAATGCGAAGTCTCTCTCTCTCTCTCTCTCTCTCTTCTGTCTGTCTGTCTCTCCATCTATGACCTACTAATGACACTGGAATGCTAGAAATGTTTAGTAAGACGACACGAGGAAGTTGTGTGAGGGTTGGAAGGAAGAAGACATGTGAGTCAAGGTAGGTGGGAAGGAGGGACTAAACGAGGGAAGAGATACATCAGTTATAAGGAAGGGGGTGGGGAAAGGTGGAATAGATGGAAGGGAACTCGTGGGTAATTAGGAAGGTAGGAGGGAGGAATGGATAAAGAAGAGGTAGGCGAAAGACAGATGGATGTGAATGATTAAGAAAGGAAGTGTGTCCCGTAGCTCGATTGGTAGCGCACTGAGCTCACACAGTGAAGTCCGTGGTTCGATTCCCGGTAAGGGTGGAAACATTAGGGCTTGTTTCTTTAAGACATCTGCTGTCCATGTTCACATAGCAATAAAAAATAGGTACCTGGATGCTAATCGACTGGTGGGGGTTGCATCCTGGGGACAAAAATCGATCTATTTTGCTGGAAATGTTCAGCATAACAAGGGGCTTTCTATACAGTAGTATGTCATTGATGTCAGCTATGGTCTGTATACCTTGTACATGTACTTGTAGAAATAAAGATATTATTATTATTATTATTATTATTATTATTATTATTAAAGAGAATGGAGCAAAAAATGGGGAACGAAACAGAAGAGAGAAAATAGAAGTAATGAAATAAGGACGAAAACAAGGAGAGTCTGGTTAGAAAGGAGATAGAATGAAGAAAGGAAGGAAGGAATAATAGAGTAAAGCATAAACGGAGGGAGAGAGGGTAGAGAAAATAAACCAATCCAGCATAAACCGGACTCAGGTTTCCAAATCACCATAAACACAACCCAACAAAACCAGAATTAAACAAAAAACTGACAAGTCGAGCACACGGACCCGCTACCCTAAATAAGTAACAACGTCGGGAGAACCTCGGTCTGGCTATTGTTTGCCGAGGAGACGCCTCTACGGGCGGGATACCTGAGGCAGGGCGCGGCGCTGACCACAGCGGGGCACGCACGCAAA
The DNA here is from genome assembly GCA_009830355.1 of Cherax destructor. Classification (NCBI taxonomy): domain Eukaryota; kingdom Metazoa; phylum Arthropoda; class Malacostraca; order Decapoda; family Parastacidae; genus Cherax; species Cherax destructor. The sequence goes on from WNWK01010007.1 coordinate 28,772, forward strand.
ATAATAAGTAGACTCGTAACCGGATGAGGTGTATGAGAGAATAAATTATGTAGATGAGGGAATAGGACAAGGCGGTGAATAATCCCTTCGAGTACAAGTGACCACGTTGTGGGTGTGGGTTCATTATGACTATAGACGTCTCGCTTTGGATAAACTATAGATGGCCCCCTTTTGTTTTAAGTGAGTCGACCCTAAAGCTGTTTTCTTAACATTACGGGTTGTTTCTAAGACAATTGAAAGATATATCTATATTCAGAATTTAAAGTCTTTTATATCGTATCGAAGTTTGACCGGATTTCTAACAATTGTCATGTCACTAATGTTAGTTTCGCTAGTTCATTAGGGGTTGCTGTTTTCTAATGCTTTAAGGGGCACGTCTTCTAATATGTTTATTTTTCCACTATAATTTACCTTGTCCATAATTACTATCGCATTTGCTTTTCTGTTTCGTAAGGTGAAGTCTAAGATCTTTCCTTAATTCTTGGTATAACTTAACAAATCTTTGAGGACAATTGAGCTTTGCTCAGACTTTACAACACAATTGTCCTCAAAGATTTGTTAAGTTATACCATGAATTAAGGAAAGATCCTGGACTTCACCTTACGAAAGTAAACAAAGCAAATGCGATAGTAACCATGGATAAGGTAGATTATAGTGGAAAAATGAATATGTTATTAAGATTCAATCTCTCTGGCACTGGTCTGGCTGGCGTCTCCTCTCTAACTACCTCATTCGAGCTAGAACTTTTCCCAGAACTAATCTGCTTCGACTTCTTACTCATTTTTGCAACATTGCAAACTCCTGATGATGTGATGAGTGCAACACGAAAAGCCTAGAGCTATCGTTCAACTCCCCCTGTGGTTGTTTTGTATGTATGTATAAATAATGTTTGCCAGGACAGGGGTTCTTTCAATTTCTTTTTCCTTTTCAGTTCTTTTCCAAAAGGTGGCCCGGCCTTGGCTCCCTGTCGAGGGAGTGTCTCAGACCAATGTCTGCCATGGGAGGAGGTACAAGTACCTCCTCGTCTTCTGGGACCAGCTATCCCCAGGCCTAGCCCCATTCCCCGCCTCCACGGGGCTCGGAGGAAGAAGCTAGGCACCTTGAGCTGCCACAAACCCCGCCCACACTGGGCTCGAAGGGTGTGGCAGCTGCATAGCAGCAGACGATGTCAGGAGGTGCAAAGGCAGCAAGCACTACAAGATCCTTTGGAGTCACACCCCAGCTTAGGGCATTAAGCCCGAGCACTGGGGAAGCTCAAGAATGTCTCTTGATGTGTGTTGTTGCCTGTACTACTTCACTTGTTCTTTGCACTCCTCCTGATTTTATTCCACAAAATCGCAAACTGTTGTGTCTCAAGTAAACTAAGGCAACATCCCTTCCCTATCCTTCCCCATCCTCCTCCTTTCCCATCATTCTCCTTCCCCATCATTCTCCTTCCCCATCATTCTCCTTCATTATCCTTCCCCCATCACCCTTTCCCATCATCTTTCCCCATCATCCTCCCCCATCATCCTCCTTCCCCATCTTTCTTTATATGACCCACAAGAGGTCACAACAGTCAGCTAACAGGTAAGTGTTGGATAACAAGAATTGCCGGGAAATGTGACAAAAAATACGAGCAAACCTTTTTTTAATAGATGTTTAACTGGACTTACAGCTGGGCAGGATGAGGTGCAGCTGTCAGCTTCGGAGAGCCCCAGGAGTCTAGGAAATACAGTAGACTTGCTCCTTAGTATATGTTTGTTCCCATAGGTTGAGAGACCAGCTACTCACGAGGAAGCGCCCTTTCAGATTCCTGAAAGCGTTAGGCAAAAGAATCATTGGGAAATTAAGGACGACAGAGCAGATAGTTTTCTGCTTTAGCGTCTTAGTGTTGCAGTTCAGAGGGGTAATGCCTCCTGTTGCTCCACTGATGCGTACACTAGCTCTGAGACGCTGGATGACTTCATCCAGCGGCCAGAAGTAGTCTGGTTGATCAGGTCCTGATCTACCGGGAGGCTTGGTTAAAGACCGGGTCGCGAGGGCGTTGATCCTCGGAACGATCTCAAGGTAGACTCCAGGCTGTCTCGAATGAAGATAGGATGACCCAAAAAATGACTATAATCACCACCATTTAATGGTTATTTTGCCAGAAGTATGTTAACATCACAATTCAGGTGACCCTCTGAACTCCAACACCCCCCACCCCTCCAGACAACAAGCACTGTACTTCCCACCTCCAGGACTCAAGTCCAGCTAACCTTCTTCCAGTGAATCCTTCAAAAAGGCTTACCTTACTAATTCTCCAGCAGCACATCAAGCAAAAAAAAAAAAACTTTGTCTTCACTCTCCAATATAACACGATCACATAAGCCTGCTGGATGCTCAAGCCTCAACCCCTCAAAACCTCTTTCACACACTCCAAGCTGTCCAGGGACGACCCCTACCCTTCCTTCTTTCTTCTTACACACCCTCTTGGTAATCATATTCTACTCCATCTTCCTTAAATGCAGAAATCACCCCCAAAAAAACCTCCTCGCCTTCTGAATTATATTTTTTCTTAACCCGCCACAATCTTCTAATTCTACACCATGAATTCTCTGCAGAGATGCCTCAAGACTTAACCAACCTTTTTTCCCCCTTGTCTTTTCTGTGGTTCCCCTCATTTTTCATAAACCCATCCTATATCCGTATACATTAACTCTCTACATTCTCCCTCCCTCTAATCTGATAGTCTCTCATAGTTGTGACGTGCGCCGAGTATTTTCCATTTATTCGACGTTAATCACACATCCATTGGCCTGACCTCCCGAGCAGTGAACTGGCAATACAGGATATAGCAATTCTGGGGACCCACTGTAGTGGTGTCCAGCTCAATCCACCAGTAATGTGAGTGCCGATTCCTCAGCTAATATAATGTCACACCTGCTTGCCTGGCTGTGAGGCAGACTCTCGCTTACACTGGTTTAGTCCACTCATGCTCTGAGTGACTCATGCTCTCTCTCTTCGTTATACTACTAACTTAACTGTGTAAATATTGGTGAAGGAATATACAGGTAAAGAAAAACTACCTCTTCTGTGTTTTCTTTCCCCTTTTATTGCCAGGTTGCTCGCTTTATTGCAGACTTTGGGTACGGTCAGGTGCAACAGACCTTGAATTGTTACCTGTGTACGTAATAATAGCTGAGACTTTGTTTCTCCCGTTACCTTGTTCATTTCTATGTTTACTTTTAATTTCCTTCTTTTACACACCCTCAAACTCTTCAACTTTTGCAACCTTTTTCAGAATCTCACAAAAAAAAACAGTGTCATCTGCGAAAAGCAACTGTGATGGCTCTCACTTCCTATCAAGTTTCAGTGGAGTTCTTCTCATCACCCTGTCGTTCACTTCTGTCGTAGCCTCATCTATACGTACGTATATTAAACAACTGTTTTGGCATCACACATCTGTGTCTATGTTCTATTTCACTGGAAAATAACTCCCTACTCTCTTGTATGTTGAGTCTCACTTTCAACATAAAAACTCTGCAGTTTTCATTATTCTAGAGCTACCGATTCCATATATATTTGCAGTATCTGTCACAGTACTCGCATATTTACCCTATTAGATGCCTTTCCTCTATCCATAAATGCGTTAAACATTTTCCTTACCCTTATCTATGTATTGTTCACTTCAATATTTTAATGTAAACACTTTGTTTACACATCCCGTACTTTTCCTGCAACTTTCATTTTCATCTAACAATCCTTTCTATCTCATCTCTTTCAGAATTAATTTCATCATTCCCTTCACCCGGTATACTCGATGGGCTTATTCCCCTAAAATTCTTACTCTCTCTTGTACCCCTTTCCCTTATACAATGGAACTATGCATACTCACCGCCAAGCCTCAGATTCAATCCCTTCTTATCTGTATATACTGAACAAGTGAACCAACCACTCCGAAACTGTATCCCCAATTACGTTTAGCATCTCAGTTTTAATCCCTTTTGTCAAAGCTGCTTTACCCTCCTTTATTCCGCCCTCTGCTTACGTGTTTTTCCCACATTAACCTCTGGCTCTTATTTCTGTCTTATGTGTATGTATAAAACATGGTGTGGCAGACGAAGAATAATGAAACAAATTCAAACAAAATTAGTCGACGTTTATTTTTTCCCTCGAAGCCATTTTATATATATATATATATATATATATATATATATATATTATATTATATTGTATAATGCTATCATTGACAAAACAAATGGCTGGTATTTGCTCTGGGTATTTGGTCAAAGTGTAATTAACCAAACATTGTTGGTAGTCATGGCAACCATTGTAGGTCCTCGTTAACACGGCCGTCGTTAGTTGAGGATTAGGTTAAACACGTAGAAGTTGTTAAGGGGTTTTGTCTGTGTGTGAGTGAAAGAGAGAGAGAGAGAGAGAGAGAGAGAGAGAGAGAGGGGGAGCTAAACTCTCCAATGACATCCTTCACCTAGGTGTGGTAACATGTACCTAGGTGTGGTAACATGTACCTAGGTGTTGTAACATGTACCTAGGTGTGGTAACATGTACCTAGGTGTGGTAACATGAACCTAGGTGTTGTAACATGAACCTAGGTGTTGTAACATGAACCTAGGTGTTGTAACATGAACCTAGGTGTTGTAACATGAACCTAGGTGTGGTTGATATAACTTGCAACACCTGCTTACAATCTCTGGAAGCGACACAAGACTCAGATACACTTGGCACTTCAGTGGTCCTGTGTTGCAGCACCTGGTCACTCTTGAGTACAAGTGCATGAATACAACACATGTGCAACACTTGGGTATTTTTGTTGTGGCGACGTTCCGCCCACAGACATCTCTATAAGTCCAACACAGATATTAAACGTCTTCCAGCGTTTATTATCTGTATAGAACTGATAGAGTCTGGTGGGTGGACGTCTCGACAATAATGATACCCAAGTGTTGCATGTGTCTTCATACCCAAGTGTTGCACATGTGTCTTCATACCCAAGTGTTGCACATGTGTCTTCATACCCAAGTGTTGCATATGTGTCTTCATACCCAAGTGTTGCATATGTGTCTCCATACCCAAGTGTTGCACATGTGTCTCCATACCCAAGTGTTGCACATGTGTCTTCATACCCAAGTGTTGCACATGTGTCTTCATACCCAAGTGTTGCACATGTGTCTTCATACCCAAGTGTTGCACATGTGTCTTCATACCCAGTGTTGCACATGTGTCTTCATACCTAAGTGTTGCACATGTGTCTTCATACCAAGTGTTGCACATGTGTCTTCATACCCAAGTGTTGCATATGTGTCTTCATACCCAAGTGTTGCACATGTGTCTTCATACCCAAGTGTTGATATGTGTCTTCATACCCAAGTGTTGCATATGTGTCTCCATACCAAGTGTTGCACATGTTCTCCATACCCAAGTGTTGCACATGTGTCTCATACCTAAGTGTTGACATGTGTCTTCATACCCAAGTGTTGCACATGTGTCTTCATACCCAAGTGTTGCACATGTGTCTTCATACCCAAGTGTTGCACATGTGTCTTCATACCCAAGTGTTGCACATGTGTCTTCATACCCAAGTGTTGCATATGTGTCTTCATACCCAAGTGTTGCACATGTGTCTTCATACCCAAGTGTTGCACATGTGTCTTCATACCCAAGTGTTGCACATGTGTCTTCATACCCAAGTGTTGCACATGTGTCTTCATACCCAAGTGTTGCACATGTGTCTTCATACCCAAGTGTTGCACATGTGTCTTCATACCCAAGTGTTGCACATGTGTCTTCATACCCAAGTGTTGCACATATGTCTTCATACCCAAGTGTTGCACATGTGTCTTCATCAACAACTTGGTGCCAAAAACCTTACTTTGAAATTTTAGTTAAATCTGCACATAACAGAACTAATATTATGTTGTTGTAAAAACAAAAAAATACTCATAATTTTCAACAAAACTAGTTGAATGACTCAAAGGGAAAACTTGAGCAAAATCTTAATATTCTATTTGACATGAAAAACCCCGACACTTAGTAAGATTACGCAGCCAAATGTGCCATAGGAAGATCAAAAGGTATTTCTTAAACTCAAGAGTGATTAAAAGAAAATTTAAATGGGTTATGAGAAACTGGAAGCTGTCAGTGCAGTAATAGGTCTACAAAAAATAGATTTTACAGGTTGATTCCCGTCAGTCATTCACAAAAAGTAATAGGCAGGACCATGCGAGACAGATACTTCAAAATAGGTAATTGTACTTACACACACACACACACACACACACACACACACACACACACACACACACACACATCCATCCATCAAGTTGCCTACACGTTTTTTTCCATGCCAAAAAATAACTGCGGAAATTACAGATGATATCACCATAAGTCAACTACGAACGTACTGGAGAGGAAATAGTGAGGGAGAGGAAACGGGAAATAGGGAGGAGGGGAAAATAGGAAATAGAGAGAGGGAAAGAAACAGGAAACGTCCAAACAAAGTGTCTTCTGTTTATTCGTTCTATGAGCAGTGATTTTGATTAAATATAAAGTTTTTCTGTCTATAATCAGACGTCCCATATCTTCTCTCTCTCTCTCTCTCTCTCTCTCTCTGTATGTGTGTACACTGATAGAGCAACAGTATATGTACACGTGGAAGAGTGTACATCCAAATATATATACACTTAGAGGGTTATTTTCATGACTGCGCCCATATTTGGGATTATAAGTATTTTCGATTGATGGTAAACAGGTGATATGCAGCTTAAATGACCCTCGTGTGTTGTTAGGATTTAAGCCCAAGTAACGAACTAACCAGCCATCCTGTGGATGGTAATGGCTAGTTTATTGTGTATCTCATATTTCTCCTGTGGATGGTAGTGGCTAGTTTATTGTGTACCTCATATCCATCCTGTGGATGGTAGTGGCTAGTTTATTGTGTACCTCATATCCATCCTGTGGATGGTAGTGGCTAGTTTATTGTGTACCTCATATCCATCCTGTGGATGGTAGTGGCTAGTTTATTGTGTACCTCATATCCATCCTGTGGATGGTAGTGGCTAGTTTATTGTGCACCTCATATCTATCCTGTGGATGGTAGTGGCTAGTTTATTGTGCACCGCATATCCATCCTGTGGATGGTAGTGGCTAGTTTATTGTGCACCTCATATCCATCCTGTGGATGGTAGTGGCTAGTTTATTGTGCACCTCATATCCATCCTGTGGATGGTAGTGGCTAGTTTATTGTGCACCTCATATCCATCCTGTGGATGGTAGTGGCTAGTTTATTGTGCACCTCATATCCATCTTGTGGATGGTAGTGGCTAGTTTATTGTGTACCTCATATCCATCCTGTGGATGGTAGTGGCTAGTTTATTGTGCACCTCATATCCATCCTGTTGATGGTAGTGGCTAGTTTATTGTGCACCGCATATCCATCCTGTGGATGGTAGTGGCTAGTTTATTGTGCACCTCATATCCATCCTGTGGATGGTAGTGGCTTTAGTGAGTCTTCATCCTTGATGTATGGCTAGTTGCTCATATCCATCCTGTGGATGGTAGTGGCTAGTTTATTGTGCACTCATATCATCCTGTGGATGGTAGTGGCTAGTTTATTGTGCACCTCATATCCATCCTGTGGATGGTAGTGGCTAGTTTATTGTGCACCTCATATCCATCTTGTGGATGGTAGTGGCTAGTTTATTGTGTACCTCATATCCATCCTGTGGATGGTAGTGGCTAGTTTATTGTGACCTCATATCCATCCTGTTGATGGTAGTGGCTAGTTTATTGTGCACCTCATATCCATCCTGTGGATGGTAGTGGCTAGTTTATTGTGCAGCTCATATCCATCCTGTGGATGGTAGTGGCTAGTTTATTGTGCACCTCATATCCATCCTGTGGATGGTAGTGGCTAGTTTATTGTGCACCTCATATCTATCATGTGGATGGTAGTGGCTAGTTTATTGTGCACCGCATATCCATCCTGTGGATGGTAGAGCAAGAAATTATGGAGACCAAGGAGCCAAACTCTGAAGAGTTTACAGGAGAATATTTTCAGTCGGTTATTGCTGAATACAGAATACAATATCCTTACTCTAAGTGTAGGGAAAAGATTGTATTTGAGGGCGAGACTCGAAATTTGGCTCATCTCAGAAAATAGCCCTCTCAAAATTTTTTAATATGAATAGAACCTGCCTTTGCCCCTTTCAAAAAGAAAAAGTTTTGTCTTTCTCTTTGAAGAGGTAATGCCAATAGCCAACACCTGTGACAAATAATGTCCATCATGTGGCATCTTTGGCAGATGGTGCCGACAGATGGTGTAGAATTGTTTTCTTTATCTGAAGATGTTTCGCGCAGGGTTAGATCTTTATGAAGTCACGTCTCAATAAATATCAAATGAACAAAATGTGTTATTCATGTAGACTTCCTATAAAAAAAAATTTTTTTTACCATACAGCGATAGGGGGGCTTTTGATATTTTTTTTTTTTTACTGTGTGACGCGTGTATCAATTTCTGATTGTTATATTTTATTTTATTATTATTTGTGCGAAATAATAAATTCATGAGGACGATTCAGCAGTTGTGGAGGCTCGATTCTCCGTTTGGTAATCCTGGCAGAGGTACGCTACCTTCCTGACCTCTCCTCTCTCATTTTCTTGAAGACAAATACACAGATCAAATGATATCTTACAAGGTGGCGTCGAACTGCTGCAGCAATTATTGATTCCACAACTTTCCCACAAATGAGGCTAGGCTGATGGACCATAATTTGAAGCTAAGGATCTGTCTCCCTCTTGGGCATAGAGGGAATGTTAGAGAAACTTTAGAGCTGCAACACCAGCGGTGTGTTGCAGCTCAACTCAATATAATAATTACATGCTCGGAACTCTAACTAGCTGTGTTTTTCTTATATTCCATCACACAGGAAAAGTAAAAACAGACAGAAGAAGACGTTGAGGAGGAGGGTGAAAGGGGAGGGAGGAGAAAGGGCTTGAGAAAGATAAGAAGGAAAAACGAATGTTGACATTAGCTGAAGTTTTAAGATGATTTTTATTATTTTACGGTGTAGCGTTTAGCTTCTGTGTAATGGAAGGTAATTAGGTTTATAACGAGGAAGGGGCGATAGCTCTGGTTCCTTAGATCACGAGCCCTCGTCTTGAAGGGTGTGAGGCAGGTACCTGCGGCGCTAACGTGTGTTCGTTATCACTGGTGTGACGGGAACTCTTGTTAGAGTGGATGTTATCATTGTTATCGTCAGGGATGTAAAGCCCCTTATCTGTGTACACTGTACCCCGTGTGTGTGTGTACTCACCTAGTTGTGGTTGCAAGGGTCGAGTCATAGCTCCTGGCCCCGCCTTTTCACTGGCCGCTACTGGGTCACTCTCCCTGCGCCATGAGCTTTATCATACCTCTTCTTAAAGCTATGTATGGATCCTGCCTCCACTACATCACTTCCCAAACAATTTCACTTCCTGGCAACTCTGTGACTGAAGAAATACTTCCTAACATCCCTGTGATTCATCTGAGTCTTCAACTTCCAACTGTGTCCCCTTGTTGCTGTGTCCCATCTCTGGAACATTCTGTCTCTGTCAACCTTGTCAATTCCTCTCAGTATTTTATATGTCGTTATCATGTCCCCCCTTTCTCTCGTGTCCTCCAGTGTCGTCAGGTCAATTTCCCTTAACCTCTCCCCGTAGGACATACCCCTTAGCTCCGGGACTAGTCTTGTTGTGTGTGAGTGTATGTGTGCGTGTACTCACCTAATTGTACTCACCTAATTGTGGTTGCAGGGGTCGAGACTCAGCTCCTGGCCCCACCTCTTCGCTGTCCGCTACTGGGTCTCTGCTCTCCCTGCTCCATGACCTTGTCTTAAAACCATACCTTGTCTTAAAACTATGTATGGTTCCTGCCTCCACTATATCTTTCTCTAGACTATTCCACTTCCTAACTACTCTATGGCTGAAGAAATGCTTCCTAACATCCCTTTGACTCATCTGAGTCTTCAGCTTCCAGTTGTGTCCCCTTGTTTCTGTATTCCCTCTCTGGAACATCCTGTCACTATCTACCTTGTCAATTCCCTGCAGTATTTTGTATGTCGTTATCATGTCTCCTCTAACCCTTCTGTCCTCCAGTGTTGTTAGTCCTATTTCCCTCAACCTTTCTTCATATGGCATTCCCCTGAGCTGTGGAACTAACCTTGTCGCAAACCTTTGCACTTTCTCTAATTTCTTGACGTGCTTGACCAGGTGTGGGTTCCAGACTGGTGCTGCATACTCTAGTATGGGCCTGACGTACACGGTGTACAGTGTCTTGAACGATTCCTTGTTAAGGTAACGGAACGCTAATCTTAGGTTTGCCAGTCGCCCATATGCTGCCGCGGTTATCTGGTTGATGTGTGTTTCCGGAGACGTGCTTGGCGTTATACTCACTCCAAGGTCTTTCTCCTTTGATGAGGTTTGTAGCCTTTGTCCACCTAGCCTGTACTCTGTCAGCGGTCTTCTTTGCCCTTCTCCGATCCTCATGACTTTGCATTTGTTGGGGTTAAATTCGAGAAGCCAGTTGCTAGACCAGATGTCAAGCTTGTCCAGGTCTCTTTGAAGTCCTGCTTGGTCTTCATCCGATGTGATTTTCCTCATTAATTTCACATCATCTGCGAACAGAGACACTTCTGATTCTATCCCGTCCGTCATGTCATTCCCATATACCAAGAATAGCACTGCTCCTAGGACTGACCCCTGCGGTACACCGCTCGTCACCGGAGCCCACTGTGATACCTCATCACGCACCATGACCCGTTGTTTCCTCCCTGTGAGGTATTCCCTGATCCATTCCAGTGCCCTTCCTGTTATACACGCTTAGTCTTCCAACTTCTTTACTAATCTCATGTGAGGAACTGTGTCGAAGGCCTTCCTGCAGTCCAGGAAAATGCAGTCAACCCACCCTTCTCTCTCTACACACACACACACACACACACACACACACACACACACTGTGTGTGTGTGTACTAACCTAATTGTGGTTGCAGGGGTCGAGACTCAGCTCCTGGCCCCGACTCTTCCCTGATCGCTACTGGGTCCCCTCTCTCCCTGCTCCATGAGCTTTATTATACCTCGTCTTAAAGCTATGTATGGTTCCTGCCTCTACTACATCACTTGCTAGATTATTCCACTTCCTGACTTCACTATGGCTGAAGAAATACTTTCTAACATCCCTTTGACTCATCTGAGTCTTCAACTTCCAATTGTGATCCCTTTTTTTGTGTCCCCTCTCTGGAACATCCTGTCTCTATCCACCTTGTCTATTCCACGCAGTATTTTCTATGTTGTTATCATGTCTTCCCTAACCCTCCTGTCCTCCAGTGTTGTAAGGCCGATTTCCCTTAATCTTTATTTGTAGGACATTTCCCTTAGCTCTGGAACTAACCTTGTCGCGAACCTTTGCACTTTCTCTAATTTCTTGACGTGCTTGACTAGGTGTGGGTTCCAAACTGGTGCTGCATACTCTAGTATGGGCCTGACGTACACAGTGTACAGTCTCTTGAACGATTCCTTACTAAGATATCGGAAAGCTATTCTCAGGTTTGCCAGGCGCCCATATGCTGCACCAGTTACCTGGTTGATGAGTGCTTCCGGAGATGTGCTCGGTGTTATACTCACCCCAAGATCTTTCTCCTTGAGTGAGGTTTGCAGTCCTTGGCCACCTAGCCTATACTCTGTCTGCGGTCTTCTTTGCCCTTCCCCGTGTGTGTGTGTGTTGTGTGTGTTTGTTGTGTGTGTGTGTTGTGCATGTAGGTGTTCTGTCTCTTGAGGCGGGAGAGTGTGTCGCAGGATCTAATCTCGGCTGGCCGCAGTTTGATAAATGTATATATATATATATATATATATATATATATATATATATATATATATATATATATATATATATATATATATATATATAATTTACCTAGTTTTGTTAGAAGGGTGGAACTAGTGCTCCAGACCTCGTCTAACGACAGAGTTCTTGTATATTTAGCTGCTATTTTTACCGTCCCTCCTTTTTTTTTTTTTTTACAGTTCCCTCTCCTTGAATAGTTCACGCAATCAAATCCGCTAAGTATTTTTTACGTCCTTATCATGTCTCTTTTGAACCTCGCATCCACCTGTCATCCTATTTACTTCTTTTAGCCCAGAGTCAATTCTCGTTTAAATCTTTTGTCATGATCTAGTTTCTTGACATGAATGATCAGCTGTGGTCACCATGATGGTGTTGACATGTTAGATTATGTAAGATCAGTGAGGATAGAAGACTAGTGTTCCCTGACAGGGGTCTTAGCCATATGATAACACGCAGCTGGTGCTTTTGGTCATCTGACCGAGGCCTTCCACTGGCTTACCCGTCCACCCCCTTCATAGTTTGAAGATCTGTTCTTATCTGTATACTCCTTTTTTGGTACCGTAGAATAAATTTAAACAGTAACTGAAATTAGATTAAAGTACACAAGGAATACAGCTAGGTTAGGTTAGGTAAAGTTCGTCAGGAAACAGCAAGTGTTTCCTGACGCGGGTCTTAGTCAGATGATGACCCGCCGTTGGAGCTTTTGGTCATCTGACCGAGGCCTTCCGCTGGCTTACCGGTCCACCCCTTTAAAACTTATGGTCAGTTATAAGACTTCTTCTTCTTGATTCGCCGGTACTCTCCCGGTCCGGGTCTTTCCAAGATGGTGACCCGGTCTTGGCTCCCTGTAGTGGGAGTGTCTGAGACCTGTCTCCCATGCGAGGAGGTACAAGTACCCCCTCATCTTCTGGGACCACTGTCCCCAGGCCTAGCCCCATTCCCCGGCCTCTGGTCTGCCATTTTCCCCGCCCCAGGGGGGGGGTCGTGGGAGTGGTGTCTGCTCTGTCAGTTATAAGCCTAGAAAGGAGATCACTTATAAATTATTTGTAACTTACAGTTTAGATATACGAACACAACATGCAAAAATAATTGTAGGATGCGTATACGTTGGTTCGTGGGGATATATATATTTAACAGACTAGAGAACATTTTAAGTGTAGGGAGCAATATCGTGAGTTTCTTCAGTGCTAGGTACAATTATATTGGTATGTGGAGAGAGTGGTAGTTGCTTGCCTAGTATAGAATAGTAATGGCTGGAATTAGGTTTAACATGAGTGATCTTGGCCTTGTGAAGCATTTTTGCAAAAACAAACAGTGCATAGATGTCTGTAACTATTGCCATAAATTACTGAGTGAGTTCTTGTTGCATCTGAAAGAGCATATTCATTAAATGGCATTTGGGACAAATATTATTGTAAACATACGAGTGATGAGGCAGTGTTAGCCAATTTAGAATTTTAAATAATAGATATTAGAGGTATGGGTGTAAGCAGGGATAATAATACTTGCAATATATAAGAATTAATATACGAACACAATAGGCTATAACGTTTAAAATAAGCAAAATGGGGTTGATACATCATGTAGTAACGAACACTTGGCGGTGAGAGGTCTTTACCCAACTTGGAGGAAACAAGAGAGATAGATTGTATATTTCGACCTCCATCTGAGGTCCTCTTCAACAGATCTGCTGAAGAGGATCTCAGTTAGAAGTTTACAAACAGTCTGTCACTCTCCATACACACTTTTCGTAAGCAAGGAAATTCATAAGGTAGTTGACAGAGGAAAGAACGTCGCATATAATCAAGGAAGAACAAAAGAAATTGGTAGTAAAATACAGTGGAAATAAATGTGTATAAAATACTGACACAATGGAAAAATAAACACATAAGCAGTATAATGTGATCCTTTATTGACAACGTTTCGCCCACCCAGTGGGCTTTATCGAGTCACAGACAGATCTGTCTGTGACTTGATAAAGCCCACTGTGTGGGCGAAACGTTGTCAATAATGGATCACATTATACTGCTTATGTGTTTATTTTTCCAGTAAAATACAGTGAACAGATCAAAATTAATTACATGTTCAGATAATATATAATATATACCTGCAATGGCTGAAACCTTGAGAAATACCAAGTGAACATTAAGTACAAGAGTATTCTCTACTCAATAATCTCAATAATAAAAACAATAAGAAATGGGGTGGAGTGGCTCTGTGTTTGGAAAAAGTGAACTACTGCATTAATATATATATATATATATATATATATATATATATATATATATATATATATATATATATTATATATATATATATATATATATATATATATATATATATATCTCCTGGTTTGATTAAGCTTTAAACAGAAAGAAACGTTGGGTTTTCTGCAGATGTTTACACTAGCCACTCTGGGATATTAAAAAGAACACATGTTGTCCGTTTAAACAGTTAACCTTTGTGTGGGAGAAAAAGATAAAGGTGGGCTGCTTTTTGTTGTTCCACCTGATGCTGTAAACAGGTGATTGTGGTAGTGGTGGTGGTACAAACAAGTGGTGCTGTTGGTGGTTACTGGGAGTCTACTTAGTATTGCTGGTTACTGGGAGTCTACTTAATGTTCATTGCGTATCTCAGCTGTTATTTTCATACGCCTGTCTGGGTCTCTTGCTCTTGAACTATGAGTTTATAGAGCCTAGCTAAGTACTACCCGGGGACTCCAAGTCGTATTTGTTCTTGCTATGAAATTATTGTAATTAACTCCTCGGTGTTCTATGGTCTTTCACCATTGGCTTCATCCGTCCACGTCCTCTGTGTCATCGTTCTTATTACTTGCTACCCTGTTGGGAATATTGTTTATTACAGTTTCTGCTAACTCAGTCTGTGTAATGTCTAATATTCCTGGTGACACCTTTGCTATTTAAGATAATACCTTCGTTCTGTAGAGCAGCCAGAATTGCAAGAGAGAATGTGTGTGAACTCGCCTAGTTGTGGTTGCGGGGGTCGATTCACAGCTCCTGGCCCTGCCTCTTCACTGGTGTGTATGTGTGTGTGTGGTGTGTGTGTACACTAAATGATTTCTTACGAGAAGTTGACGACCCTGAGACTAAATCCCTGCTGATATATGGTACCGGAAGTTCCTTTTATCTCTCAATGGGTAGTCTTGCTTAATGGGTTTGTACTAAAGTCGAAGGTCGTAAAGGTTTTGCTGGAATTCTTCAGATGTTATGATGGCTGTGACCGCAGGTGCAACACATCTGCCTCGCCAACAATAACAACCCAAACAACAACAACAACAAACAGCAACAATGAGAAGAACAATAACTCATTTCACCACAGCCACAACACTGACACAACCACAACAACAGCAAACACATCAACAACTACACCAACCACAAGAAAGCAAACACATCAACAACTACACCAACCACAAGAACAGCAAACACATCAACAACTACACCAACCACAGCAACAGCAAACACATCAACAACTACACCAACCACAGCAACAGCAAACACATCAACAACTACACCAACCACAACAACAGCAAACACATCAACAACTACACCAACCACAACAATAACAGGCATGTATGTAGCTGTTTAACCTTCATATACAGACAAGAAACTGTCAGCAAACTATTTTCATTAACAAGGGACATGTTGACCTGAACTTTGGGCATGCCACCTCTCTCTCTCTCTCTCTCTCTCTCTCTCTCTCTCGCTCTCGCTCTCGCTCTCTCTCTCTCTCTCTCTCTCTCTCTCTCTCTCTCTCTCCTAAAAACACACACACACCATCTGGGCATCATCTCATCTGAAACTAGAACCTACATCTAATAAGTCGTCTCGTTCTCTGCTAGACTTCTCGAGAATCTTCACAAAATATCCGAGCACTACGGACTGACACACTGGAGCAAAAAAAAACGCAAGACATGGGCAGTGTTTGCCCCCATCAATGAATACGAGTAGAGTATTTTTACAGGTTGCGAATGAAAGTTGGAGATGTGTGGAGGCAGGCTTATACTTTAAGCAGAATGAAAAGCTTATAAGTGAGACCCTAGGGGAGACACTGATGAGAGCACGTGAGCAGGTGTATTGCACATCAGTATAGCAAGTATCGTTTTGAATGCAGATGTATTACAGGTTTGCAAGAAGTAGTTTACTTGAGGGGAGTGATACTCAAACAACAAAGCAAAAGTATTTTTAAGTTGTAGTAGACCTTAGAGAGTGATGTATGATACATACCAGTATGTTTAATGCATTTACAAGCTGAAGGACTGATTACCTCATCTACCGTCTATTGTATGTACTTCTGCAAGACAGAGGGACTGATTACTTCCTCTTCTGAGGTGTTCCAATTATATCCCTGTATTAATAAAGCCACTGGTTGGCGAAACGTCTAAAAATAAGACTCCCAGATGTTGAACAAGTGTCTAATTCATCATTGTCCGAAACTCGAACAATTATGTAAATGTATTTTTGTAAGTGGTTTTGTAAGTGTATTTTTGGGGGTCTGAAACGACTAATCTAATTTACATTTGTCCTTATAGGAACAAATTCGTTCAGTAACGGCACTCAAAGAGCATTCTGGAAAGAATTTTCAACGAAAACCGAGGGTCCACTGTATATATAATGTCCCTTTGACAGGGACAGGAAGTACTTAACTATGTTTTTAAAAATCAACGTACAGTATCCTCGTAAAATATTCATCAGACCATACACTTACTAGTTGGACATGACACCTAACTCATCAAAAGGACCATGTAGCAGAGTTAAGGGGCAAGGGGCTTTGTACTTTATTAAAATTTGCAGGGTTGTGACCAGCGAAGTCTTCATCCCTTGGCTGTCCCCCCCATTGTAGGGTGGCGAGTCACACCATACATGGAAAGTCTGTCCAGTGACAAATCTGTGTATATATAATTATACAGGGAAGGTGGTGAGCTGTATGTCTGTTTTTACTCCCTTGTTAGCATAATACACAACAGTTGTGTATGTATATATACACACATCATGCATGTGAACACACGCTACAGCACATGTGTAAACACACCACTCATGTGTACACACACATACATACACACACATATACACTTCACAGCTTTAAAAAAAATATTTATAATGATTTTGAGATCTTTTGTATTCTGTGATTATAAATTTATTAACGATGGTAAAATAAATCATACATAAGGTGGTGTCTGCATACAACTCCTGCTTGAACCTTGCGTGACAAGCGTTCAATTTTGAACGCTGCTTCTGCTGCCTTAGACACATCATTGTTAGACGTTCTCTTAACTCTACCTCGTCTAACGCATCTCGTCCTGGTTCTGTATTTCCTCGTTATTTGTTAGAGGAATTATTTTATAGATTTATGGCCTTCAACTTAAAATAAAGATATTGTTTGTTGATATATTGCGCTTATTTACTGACGCTGAGAATAACCTAGGAATATTAATGTAGGTAAATGAGTTTAGGATGGATAAAGGAAAGACCAGCAGTGACATCAAGAAAGACCAGCAGTGACATCAGGAAAGACCAGCAGTGACATCTGGAAAGACCAGCAGTGACATCTGGAAAGACCAGCAGTGACATTAGGAAAGACCAGCAGTGACATCAGGAAAGACCAGCAGTGACATCTAGGAAAGACCAGCAGTGATGGAGACATACTAGGAAAGACCAGCAGTGACATAGGAAAGACCAGCAGTGACATCAGGAAAGACCAGCAGTGACATAGGAAAGACCAGCAGTGACATCAAGAAAGACCAGCAGTGACATTAGGAAAGACCAGCAGTGACATCAGGAAAGACCAGCAGTGACATCAGGAAAGACCAGCAGTGACATCAGGAAAGACCAGCAGTGACATCAGGAAAGACCAGCAGTGACATCAGGAAAGACCAGCAGTGACATCGGAAAGACCAGCAGTGACATCAGGAAAGACCAGCAGTGACATCAGGAAAGACCAGCAGTGACATCAGGAAAGACCAGCAGTGACATCAGGAAAGACCAGCAGTGACATCAGGAAAGACCAGCAGTGACATCAGGAAAGACCAGCAGTGACATCAGGAAAGACCAGCAGTGAAATCAGGAATGATCAACAGTGACTTTCAAGCCTCAGATTGTTCAGTAATTGAAACCAGGAGGAGGGAAAGGTGGGCTGTGATTCACTTTGTACAGAGTTTTATGAGTCGGTATAACGAAGTTCAAGACTCCAGGAATCCGAAAAGCCTCTCCTTAGTAATTAAAAGTGGAACCAGGATCAATGGAGCCTTCCCTGCACACACACACACACACACACACACACACACACACACACAAGTGGGTAAAGCTCTTGCTTGACGCACGGAGGGCCGGTTCATTCCCGGTGGGGCAGAAACATTTCGAAGTGTTTCCTTACATACACATACACACACACATATATACAACAGGCCTAGTGTCTAATTGACATGTGCCTAGGACAAAATGGTAACTAACACAGTGGAAAAGTTAGCAAAGAGTGGCGAAGCACCTGGAGGGGGTCAGCGCCCCCTGCGGCCCGGTTTGTGACCAGGCACCTGGAGAGAAGTGCTTCACAAACCAGTATTTTACTTGGGAGATTATCTATCGAGATATGAATACATTGAGAACAACAAGGTATACACACACCGAGGGGTGTGTATACCCTGTATATACAACCGAGGGGTGTGTATACCCTGTATATACACACCGAGGGGTGTGTATACCCTGTATATACACACTCTTGTACTTTAATCAAGTTGGGAATTAAAGTATTAATGCTGGTGGTGTACAGGTGATATACAATTATTATCATAAACAATTATCATTATTTTGAATGATCAATATTATAAATTATCATTATAAATTATTATAAATTAATAATACAAATTTTCATTACCATTAATTATGAGGCCTGGTCTCAGACAGCCAGACTTGTGTTGTGGGTTCTTTGCATAGATTGGGTAAGATAAAGACGAGCTTGGTGTGGTAGCCTTATATTGGAGTCGATAAATGTATGGGGAGTCTCAGAGCCGTAGGCCTACGTCTGTCCTACACTGAATCTGGCTGGATAACTGCCAGCGTTGACCCCCGAAACCCTCTCCGGGTATACTCCAGGTATTATAATTTTTGAGTGTAGTGTAGTTAATAGGCTGCATAATAATGGAACCAGCAAGCATCAAGGTCTCAGAGACAGTAAATTGTCTCACCAACCTGGAGGAGTTCCATGGTAGGCTAACACGCTAAGCAGGAAAGACAGGCCAGAGTGGATTGCATTTTCTTGGACTGCAAAGAAGCGGTTGACACGGAAGAGACACGGGCATGTCACAGTATTATTCTTAGGATTGCCAGGAAGTGGAATTACCTCACATAGGTTAAAAACAATAAATCGAGAAACGTGACTAGGAGGGAGTAAACACAGTAACAAAGAGTTTAGTAATAACCAGGAGCGGGGACTCGACCGCCGCAGGAAGAAATAAGTAATTATAAATAAGGTAAATATTCAGATTTTGAAAACCAGATATATTTTATTGCTCGTAAAATGTATATTATGAGTATGATTACCACCTGAGACTGGTTTAGGCGTGAGTGTAGAGTGGTATGTGCTTGTACTGGGCATTGTAGAGTGGTATGTGCTTGTATTGGGCAGTGTAGAGTGGAATGTGATTGTATTGGGCAGTGTAGAGTGGAATGTGATTGTATTGGGCAGTGTAGAGTGGTATGTGCTTGTACTGGGCAATGTAGAGTGGTATGTGCTTGTACTGGGCATTGTAGAGTGGTATGTGCTTGTACTGGGCATTGTAGAGTGGTATGTGCTTGTACTGGGCATTGTAGAGTGGTATTTGCTTGTACTGGGCAGTGTAGAGTGGGAAGTGTACTGGGGAGTGTGTACTGGGAAGTGTTTACTGGAGTGTGTACACGGGAGTGTGAACCGGGATGTGTGTACCGTGGTATGTGTACTGGGGAGCGTGTACCGGGGAGTGTGTACTGGCGGGAGACCAGTACACACAGTAACATGTTGGGAAGTTCATGTTGGGAAGTTCATGTTGGGAAGTTCATGTTGGGAAGTTCATGTTGGGAAGTTCATGTTGGGAAGTTCTTGTTGGGAAGTTCATGTTGGGAAGTTCTTGTTGGGAAGTTCATGTTGGGAAGTTCATGTTGGGAAGTTCTTGTTGGGAAGTTCATGTTGGGAAGTTCATGTTGGGAAGTTCTTGTTGGGAAGTTCATGTTGGGAAGTTCATGTTGGGAAGTTCATGTTGGGAAGTTCATGTTGGGAAGTTCTTGTTGGGAAGTTCTTGTTGGGAAGTCTTACTTGTTGGGAAGTTCATGTCTGGGAAGTTCATGTTGGGAAGTTCTGTGGGAATTCTGTTGGGAAGTTCATTGTTGGGAAGTTCTTGTAGTCTTGGGAAGTTCATGTTGGGAAGTTCATGTTGGGAAGTTCTTGTTGGGAAGTTCATTGTTGGGGAAGTTCTATGTTGGGAAGTTCATGTTGGAAGTTTGGGAAGTTCATGTTGGGAAGTTCTTGTTGGGAAGTTCTTGTTGGGAAGTTCTTGTTGGGAAGTTCTTGTTGGGAAGTTCTTGTTGGAAGTTCTTGTTGGAAGTTCTGTTGGGAAGTTCATGTGGGAAGTTCTTGTTGGGAAGTTCTTGTTGGGAAGTTCTTGTTGGGAAGTTCATGTTGGGAAGTTCATGTTGGGAAGTTCTTGTTGGGAAGTTCATGTTGGGAAGTTCTTGTTGGGAAGTTCTTGTTGGGAAGTTCTTGTTGGGAAGTTCATGTTGGGAAGTTCTTGTTGGGAAGTTCTTGTTGGGAAGTTCTTGTTGGGAAGTTCATGTTGGGAAGTTCATGTTGGGAAGTTCTTGTTGGGAAGTTCTTGTTGGGAAGTTCATGTTGGGAAGTTCTTGTTGGGAAGTTCGTGCGCTGGAGAAGTCGTGCGCTGGGAGGGTCGTGCCCCTGGAGCGTCGTGCGCCGGAAGGGTCGTGCGCCGGGAGGGTCGTGCCCCTGGAGCGTCGTGCGCCGGGAGGGTCGTGCGCCGGGGGGGGGGTCATGCAAACTCTAAAAGCTTTTTAAATGGCAACTCATTTGCATACCCGACGCCTCTCCTGGTGACCAAAACACCTTTGTAAGACTTAGGTTAGTGGTGTCGTGTGTGTGTGTGTGTGTGTGTGCTCAGTTGAAGTTGCAGGGGTCGATTCACAGCTCCTGGCCCCGCCTCTTCACTGGTCGCTACTAGGTCCACTCTCTGTTTCATAAGTTTTATCGTACCTCTTTTTAAAGCTATGTATGGATCCTGCCTCCACTACATCACTCTCCATATTGCTGTACTTCCTTACAAGTCTATGACTGAAAAAATACTGCCTTACATCCCTGTGACTCATCTGAGTCTTCAGCCTCCAGTTGTGACCTCTTGTTGCTGTGTCCCATTTCTGAAACATTATCCCTATCCACCTTATCAATTCCTCTCAGTATTTTTACGTCGTTATTATATTTCCCTATCTCTTCTGTCCCCCAGTGTCGTCAGGTCGATTTCCCTTAACATCTCCTCGTAGGACATACCCCTTAGCTCCAGGACTAGTCTTGTTGCAAAACTCTGAACTTTTTCTGATTTCTTGACGTGCTTGACCAGTTGTGGGTTCCATATTGGTGCTGCATACTCCAATATGGGCCTGACATATACGGTGTACAGAGTCTTGAACGATTCCTTACTAAGGGGACGAAAAGCTGTTCTTAAGTTTGCTAGGTGCCCATATGCTGCAGCAGTTATTTGGTTGATGTGCACCTCAGGAGATGTGCTTGGTATTATACTCACCCCAAGATCCTTTTCCTTGAGTGACACCTCGTCATGTACCATCACTCGTCAGGTATTCTCTGATCCATTGCAGTGCCTTTCCTGTTATTCCTGTCTGCTCCTCTAGCTTTTGCACTAATCTCTTATGTGGAAATGTGTCGAAAGCCTTCTTACAGTCCAAGAAAGTGCAATCTACCCAGCTCTCTCTCTCTCTCTCTCTGTCTCTCTCTAGTCACCTTGTCGTAAAACTCCAGTAGATTTGTGACACAGAAATTCCATTCCCTGAAAATGTGCTGGTTATCGTTTATAAGATCATTCCTTTCTAGGTGCTCCACCACTCTTCTCCTGATAATGTTCTCCATTACTTTGCATACTATACATATTGGGACTACATTTGCTGTCTTCCACACTTCAGGCACTTGCCCTGTTTCGATGGATGTTTTGGAGATTGTTGTTAGTGGCACACACAGCGTCTCTGCTCCCTCTCTCAGGGTCCATGGTGAGATGCCCGGTCCCACCGCCTTTGAGGTATCTAGTTCAATTAGCAGCCTCATCATCACCTCTGTTGTGTGTAATGTGTCCAGCACTTGTTGGTGTACCCCACCATTCCAGCTTTCTGGAGTACTTTCTGTCTCCACTGAAAATACTTCCTTAAATCTTATGTTGAGCTCTTCACATACTTCTCTGTCGGTTTTTTTTTGTGAGCTTCCCTCCTTCCTTCCTCAGCCTGATTACCTGGTCCTTGATTGTTGTTTTCCTCCTGATGTGGCTGTACAACAGCTTTCGGTCAGATTTGGCTTTCTCTGCTATGTCATATTTCGGATTGTCGCTGGGTCTCCCTCCTTTTCTGCGCATATTCGCTTCTGGCTCTTTGACTAGTCTCCCTATTTTCCTGGGTCCTTTGTCTTCTATACCTTTTCCATTCTCTAGCTCACTTAGTTTTGGCCTCTCTACACCTCTGGGTGAACCAAGGGCTCGTTCTGGCTTTCCAATTGTTTCTGCTGCCCTTGGGTACGAACCTCTCCTCCGTCTGTCTCCTCTTTGTATTTTTTTATCATGTACTCACCTAGTTGTAGTTGCAAGGGTCGGTTCACAGCTCCTGGCCCCTGTGTGTTTGTGTGTGCATAAGCCACTAAAAAAAAAGCAAGGCTCAAGACGCATTAATCAATGGTTGAGTTGCACTAAGCGATGGATAAGTCCACCGTCACCTTGGCGAAGTGTGACCTGACTCGTTACTGAGACCACCTTCAATAAATTGCCAGGCGATTATGGAGATTATCTCTGAGTTGGGTGCGAATTACCCTCATAACATTAAGTTAACCGTCAAGCAAAATAAATAAATAAATAAATAAAATTTGCAACTAGCGCAAATTAGGCTTTATTTTTATTTCTCATCTTTTTTTTATTCAAAATCTGAACACGAGATCGTAATTACAATCGCTTACATGAACACGACGCTTCCCACGGTATTTGTTCTTACATGTGTTCATTAAGAACAAACTAGCCCAATGCTGTGACTAGTATACACAAATAACCCGCACATAGGAGAAACTTTTGACGACGTTTCGGTCCCACTTGGAACGAAACGTAGTCATAACTTTCTTTCTCATATGAACTGGTTATTTGTTTATGTTCGTATAAACATTCTCACTCTTGTCTCTTTTCTTTTCATTATTGAAGATGGTTTGATGGTAACCTTCTTGGGGCCTAGTTACTAAGCTTTTCCGAAATCCATTTGCTGTTTTGTTACCATTCACGGGATGTATATGGAGTGTACAATAAACTAGCCACTACCATCCACAGGATAGATATGGGGTACACAATAAACTAGCCACTACCATCCACAGGATAGATATGGGGTGCACAATAAACTAGCCACTACCATCCACAGGATAGATATGGGGTACACAATAAACTAGCCACTACCAACCACAGGATAGATATGGGGTACACAATAAACTAGCCACTACCATCCACAGGATGGATATGAGGTGCACAATAAACTACCCACTACCATCCACAGGATGGATATGAGGTGCACAATAAACTAGCCACTACCAACAACAGGATAGATATGGGGTACACAATAAACTAGCCACTACCATCCACAGGATAGATATGGGGTACACAATAAACTAGCCACTACCATCCACAGGATAGATATGGGGTACACAATAAACTAGCCACTACCATCCACAGGATAGATATGGGGTACACAATAAACTAGCCACTACCATCCACAGGATGGATATGGGGTACACAATAAACTAGCCACTACAATCCACAGGATGGATATGAGGTGCACAATAAACTAGCCACTACCAACAACAGGATAGATATGGGGTACACAATAAACTAGCCACTACCATCCACAGGATAGATATGGGGTACACAATAAACTAGCCACTACCATCCACAGAATGGATATGGGGTACACAATAAACTAGCCACTACAATCCACAGGATGGATATGAGATGCACAATAAACTAGCCACTACCAACAACAGGATAGATATGGGGTACACAATAAACTAGCTACTACCATCCACAGGATAGATATGGGGTACACAATAAACTAGCCACTACCATCCACAGGATGGATATGGGGTACACAATAAACTAGCCACTACAATCCACAGGATGGATATGAGGTACACAATAAACTAGCCACTACCATCCACAGGATAGATATGGGGTACACAATAAACTAGCCACTACCATCCACAGGATAGATATGGGGTACACAATAAACTAGCCACTACCATCCACAGGATAGATATGGGGTACACAATAAACTAGCCACTACCATCCACAGGATAGATATGGGGTACACAATAAACTAGCCACTACCATCCACAGGATGGATATGGGGTACACAATAAACTAGCCACTACAATCCACAGGATGGATATGAGGTGCACAATAAACTAGCCACTACCAACAACAGGATAGATATGGGGTACACAATAAACTAGCCACTACCATCCACAGGATAGATATGGGGTACACAATAAACTAGCCACTACCATCCACAGGATAGATATGTGGTACACAATAATCTCTTAGCTGCTTCGGAGGCAAAATAAAGAGACATTGCTGGCAAGGAAGAGAATACAAACTCTATTGTCATTGTAAATTGGGTTTAGTTTAAACACTATTTTCTGAATAGTGTTGTAGTATCTGTATACAACGTGAACATTCAATCCTAGACACTAGAGGTGTAGATGTGTTTGACACATATGCAGCATTTTGGTATTATTGACGGCGAAACGTCACGCCTACGTAGCAGGAAGGGTTTTTCAGTCGAATATAGAGGTGGCTCTTATACTGGAGACTGCAAGAGGAGACGTAATTTTAAGGTTACGTTAGGCAAGATTCGTCAGGAAACCGAAGTGTTTCCTGACACGGACACTGGAGCTTTTGGTCATCTGACCAAAGCCTTCTGCTGGCTTACCCGTCCATCCCTTTAAAAAATAATGTTATAAATATAACCGAGATGGTGGTATAATTTTGAGGTGGTCAGTCCCTTAATACCTTCTGAGGGACTGACCATCTCAGAATTACTCTGCCACTTCTACCATTATCTCCAGTAGGAGTCACCTCTATAGTCGACTGTAGAAGTTTGCTGCGCTGACGAAACGTTTCGGTAAACATGATACCCAAGTTTGTACATCAGTTTGTATGGTGGCGAGAGATATTAAGAGCTTTAAAACATTGTAACAGCCTCCCCTTGAAGCTGATACCACAAAAATATTTGTTTTTACAGAATAGGTTGGATAAACGATTGTAATAGAGAATTCTACTAGATACATTACCGAGCCTGACTATATACGATCGTAGAAAATGGTAGTTTCATGACTACGTAGTAGCAGTGTTGCAGTAGTTGTAGTTGTAGTCCACTTCTATCTTCTATCAATTGTCTATGCTCGTTTTTTTTTATTACGATTCAGTATTATTTGACTCGCTGGTTGCTGTAGGGAGTATGGTTGACTGGAAGGTAGGGAGAGAGTTACTACTATTCCTCAATATGAGGACATAGAGGTGTATAACTCTCTGTGAGCAGTAATGTTTCCGATTATATATATATATATATATATATATATAATCATTAAAGACGTGTTTTTTAATGAAGAATATAAGAACACAGTGAGTCCAAGTGGTATTCACATCAGTCCTATCTATGAGAGCAACAGAAAACAATGACCAGCGGTCGTGTTTCCCCTTCGTCAATAAATAATGAAATTTTCTCAATCTCCTCGCCAAAATTCGGCCCCTTCGTAACTGCTGTATTACAAGCGCTACCAACACTATCCAAACTTTAATTACAAGGGGCTTTCAGCTGCAATATAGTGACGACATGTGTATTCCAATTTCGGAAAATGAAAAGGGAGGACGTCGGTGCAGCGACAACAGCTAAAAAATGTCGTTGCATTGTGCAGAAAATGTTGACACGTACAGAAGAGCCTGCGGAATGGGCAAAGAACGGTGCAGTCTACAGAACGCCTACGTGAGGTACACACAGGCACATCCCAATTTTCGGTGGTGTATTAAATTCTGAAACACTTGCACGGTGATAAATATTTGGGACAGTTTAGTCTGCGGTAATGAAAGCTATATTTTAACAGAGAGAGAGAGAGAGAGAGAGAGAGAGAGAGAGAGAGAGAGAGAGAGAAGAGGGAAGAGAGAGAGACATCCAATACCAGGGTCCCTCAATAACATATACAATGCACAAGCAATTTACTCTACTACCAGTGTAATTTATCTGAATATTATACACATATATAAACACCGTAAGAGTATTATACGGTAACGATCTAGCAGAGTTCCGGATAACAGTAAGATATCTCGCTGCACCTTGATTCTACCAAGCGTCTGGTTCCTGGATGACAGCACTCTGGCAGGCACAGGAGGCGTCTGGTTCCTGGATGACAGCACTCTGGCAAGCACAGGAGGCGTCTGGTTCCTGGATGACAGCACTCTGGCAGGCACAGGAGACATCTGGCTCCTGGATGACAGCACTCTGGCAGGCACAGGAGACGTCTGGTTCCTGGATGACAGCACTCTGGCAGGCACAGGAGACATCTGGTTCCTGGATGACAGCACTCTGGCAGGCACAGGAGACGTCTGGTTCCTGGATGACAGCGCTCTGGCAGGCACAGGAGACATCTGGCTCCTGGATGACAGCACTCTGGCAGGCACAGGAGACGTCTGGTTCCTGGATGACAGCACTCTGGCAGGCACAGGAGACATCTGGTTCCTGGATGACAGCACTCTGGCAGGCACAGGAGACATCTGGTTCCTGGATGACAGCACTCTGGCAGGCACAGGAGACATCTGGTTCCTGGATGACAGCACTCTGGCAGGCACAGGAGACGTCTGGTTCCTGGATGACAGCACTCTGGCAGGCACAGGAGACGTCTGGTTCCTGGATGACAGCACTCTGACAGTGACAGGAGACGTCTGGTTCCTGGATGACAGCACTCTGGCAGGCACAGGAGACGTCTGGTTCCTGGATGACAGCACTCTGGCAGGCACAGGAGACGTCTGGTTCCTGGATGACAGCACTCTGGCAGGCACAGGAGACGTCTGGTTCCTGGATGACAGCACTCTGGCAGTGACAGGAGACGTCTGGTTCCTGGATGACAGCACTCTGACAGGCACAGGAGACGTCTGGTTCCTGGATGACAGCACTCTGGCAGGCACAGGAGACGTCTGGTTCCTGGATGACAGCACTCTGGCAGGCACAGGAGACGTCTGGTTCCTGGATGACAGCACTCTGGCAGGCACAGGAGACGTCTGGTTCCTGGATGACAGCACTCTGGCAGGCACAGGAGACGTATGGTTCCTGGATGACAGCACTCTGGCAGGCACAGGAGACGTCTGGTTCCTGGATGACAGCACTCTGGCAGGCACAGGAGACGTCTGGTTCCTGGATGACAGCACTTTGGCAGGCACAGGAGACGTCTGGTTCCTGGATGACAGCACTCTGACAGTGACAGGAGACGTCTGGTTCCTGGATGACAGCACTCTGGCAGGCACAGGAGACGTCTGGTTCCTGGATGACAGCACTCTGGCAGGCACAGGAGACGTCTGGTTCCTGGATGACAGCACTCTGGCAGGCACAGGAGACGTCTGGTTCCTGGATGACAGCACTCTGGCAGTGACAGGAGACGTCTGGTTCCTGGATGACAGCACTCTGACAGGCACAGGAGACGTCTGGTTCCTGGATGACAGCACTCTGGCAGGCACAGGAGACGTCTGGTTCCTGGATGACAGCACTCTGGCAGGCACAGGAGACGTCTGGTTCCTGGATGACAGCACTCTGGCAGGCACAGGAGACGTCTGGTTCCTGGATGACAGCACTCTGGCAGGCACAGGAGACGTATGGTTCCTGGATGACAGCACTCTGGCAGGCACAGGAGACGTCTGGTTCCTGGATGACAGCACTCTGGCAGGCACAGGAGACGTCTGGTTCCTGGATGACAGCACTTTGGCAGGCACAGGAGACGTCTGGTTCCTGGATGACAGCACTCTGGCAGGCACAGGAGACGTCTGGTTCCTGGATGACAGCAATCTGGCAGACACAGGAGACATCTGGTTCCTTCGTGACACCACTCTGGCAGGCACCGGAGACATCTGGTTCCTTTATGACAGCACTCTGGCAGGCACAGGAGACATCTGGTTCCTTTATGACAGCAATCTGGCAGGCACAGGAGACATCTGGTTCCTGGATGACAGTACTCTGGCAGGCACAGGAGACGTCTGGCTCCTGGATGACAGCACTCTGGCAGGCACAGGAGACATCTGGTTCCTGGATGACAGCACTCTGGCAGGCACAGGAGACGTCTGGCTCCTGGATGACAGCACTCTGGCAGGCACAGGAGACATCTGGTTCCTGGATGACAGCACTCGGGCAGGCACAGAAGAGATCCTAGTGGTGGATCTCCAAGAATTCACCGGGAGAGGCCCTGGTGCGGTTAGAAACATTTCAGCAGAAGCCTCAATGATAGCCCATGCTGATAGCATCCTGCTGGGGGTACCTCTGGTCCCTCATAACATTACACAGTCCTCGGGTAAAACTGATTGACCTGACGAGAACAGAATAGTAAATAGGAGATTTGGATGCCCGCAAAGCCTTGCACCTTTTCATAGGGTGTCTAGTCCTGCTTAGGCTAAACCTGGGTTTTGGGGTGTTAATCCACCTTCGACATCCAATAATATAACTTACGACCCGACTTATACCTGGAGTGACACATATGTGCAACAGTTGGGTATCTTTATTTCAGTCAAATATAGAGTAAGCTGACTCTGCACTTGACGGAAGAAGCCTACTGTATAAGCGAAACGTGTCTTAATCATCAACTTGTCGGAGTTTTATTCCATTTTCAGCATTATACCCGGAGTCTTCCAAAGCCAGTCCATGACATGGCTTCCCAGGTAGATCAAGGCCTCATCAACCCCACTCTCTTGAAGTCAATAATAAGGAAAGAACTTTCACTGGAAGATCAGCAATGGGATCAAATAACGTTGTCAACTGCACGGAGGGAAAGTTGATTTTGCAAGGCAATTCAGATAATATTCCTGTCTTCGTGTATTGTGTCTTAGTGATCTTGTGGAAGAGACACTTCCAATTGAGATGTTCAATCTGGATTCATGATCTCGGGTTCATTACAGGAGTAAGTCAGAGAGAAATCTTTGCAGCCTCAAGTAGATCAGATATTCCTTAAGGCCACACTCACAGTGGCAGTTCTATAGTGGAAAAAAATACATAAACAATCCTTCAGAATGCCTCTAAGGAAGACAAAGTTGGCTGACACAATTCCTTCCTGGGCTCTTTCTTTGACCCAGAGAACATTTTGCATCAGGGCAGCACTTTGCCTAGCCGCCCTTGTCCTCACTTAACAGGCTTGTTTGCGGCAGTGTATCGCTCCAGCGGCTGACCAATTTGATCTCTATCTCATTTGACGAAGATCAGAGGAAAAAGAATTTAAAGAAACATTAACGTGACTGGAACAATACACACACAACCCGAACATAGGAGAGATTAATTCATGACAACGTTTCGGTCCGACTTGGACCATTAACGTCATCATAAGTTTCACTGTCCAACGTGCTGGTTGTTTCACTGTCCAACATTCTGGTTGTTTCACTGTCCAACGTGCTGGTTGTTTCACTGTCCAACATGCTGGTTGTTTCACTGTCCAACATTCTGGTTGTTTCACTGTCCAACATGCTGGTTGTTTCACTGTCCAACATTCTGGTTGTTTCACTGTCCAACATGCTGGTTGTTTCACTGTCCAACATTCTGGTTGTTTCACTGTCCAACATTCTGGTTGTTTCACTGTCCAACATGCTGGTTGTTTCTGTATCAGAGGAAAAGGACGCGAAGAGGTCAAATGCAAAATTAAGAAAAGACTTTTTGATGTCTGATATTTGTCACTCGTGAAACCCAAGCTAAGCAGACCCAACAGCAGCCCAAAGAGACCATAGGTAGTGCCCGTGTTCCTTGGACAGCAGATACGCTGTTGATTTGGGACTACACATTTGCATCTCTAATGGCCAACACTTATCTGTTATACAGTGAATCTGAAGGTGGTGTCACAAGTTTCAGAAAGCCCCAGAAGCTCCACAGATTCAGAGGTCTCACTGGGAGAGCCTTTGTTCATGGGACAAGTGAACAATAAGGCTCCTCAGAGTGGCGATCTAGAGCCTAAGAGTGGCGATCTAGAGCCTAAGAGTGGCGATCTAGAGCCTGAGAGTGGCGATCTAGAGCCTGAGAGTGGCGATCTAGAGCCTGAGAGTGGCGATCTAAAGCCTGAGAGTGGCGATCTAGAGCCTGAGAGTGGCGATCTAGAGCCTGAGAGTGGCGATCTAGAGCCTGAGAGTGGCGATCTAGAGCCTGAGAGTGGCGATCTAGAGTCTGAGAGTGGCGATCTAGAGCCTGAGAGTGGCGTTCCAGAGCCCCAGAGTGGTGATCCAGAGCCCCAGAGTGGCGATCCAGAGCCCCAGAGTGGCGATCCAGAGCCCCAGAGTGGCGATCCAGAGCCCCAGAGTGGTGATCCAGAGCCCCAGAGTGGTGATCCAGAGCCCCAGAGTGGTGATCCAGAGCCCCAGAGTGGTGATCCAGAGCCCCAGAGTGGTGATTCAGAGCCCGAGAGTGGTGATCCACAGCGTCAGAGTGGTGATCCACAGCGTCAGAGTGGTGATCCACAGCGTCAGAGTGGTGATCCACAGCGTCAGAGTGGTGATCCACAGCGTCAGAGTGGTGATCCACAGCGTCAGAGTGGTGATCCAAAGCGTCAGAGTGGTGATCCACAGCGTCAGAGTGGTGATCCACAGCGTCAGAGTGGTGATCCACAGCGTCAGAGTGGTGATCCACAGCGTCAGAGTGGTGATCCACAGCGTCAGAGTGGTGATCCACAGCGTCAGAGTGGTGATCCACAGCGTCAGAGTGGTGATCCACAGCGTCAGGTGGTGATCCACAGCGTCAGAGTGGTGATCCACAGCGTCAGAGTGGTGATCCACAGCGTCAGAGTGGTGATCCACAGCGTCAGAGTGGTGATCCACAGCGTCAGAGTGGTGATCCACAGCGTCAGAGTGGTGATCCACAGCGTCAGAGTGGTGATCCACAGCGTCAGAGTGGTGATCCACAGCGTCAGAGTGGTGATCCA
The DNA here is from genome assembly GCA_009830355.1 of Cherax destructor. Classification (NCBI taxonomy): domain Eukaryota; kingdom Metazoa; phylum Arthropoda; class Malacostraca; order Decapoda; family Parastacidae; genus Cherax; species Cherax destructor. Next base: position 60,075 of record WNWK01010007.1, read on the forward strand.
CAGCGTCAGAGTGGTGATCCACAGCGTCAGAGTGGTGATCCACAGCGTCAGAGTGGTGATCCACAGCGTCAGAGTGGTGATCCACAGCGTCAGAGTGGTGATCCACAGCGTCAGAGTGGTGATCCACAGCGTCAGAGTGGTGATCCACAGCGTCGAGTGGTGATCCACAGCGTCAGAGTGGTGATCCACAGCGTCAGAGTGGTGATCCACAGCGTCAGAGTGGTGATCCACAGCGTCAGAGTGGTGATCCACAGCGTCAGAGTGGTGATCCACAGCGTCAGAGGGTGATCCACAGGTCAGAGTGGTGATCCACAGCGTCAGAGTGGTGATCCACAGCGTCAGAGTGGTGATCCACAGCGTCAGAGTGGTGATCCACAGCGTCAGAGTGGTGATCCACAGCGTCAGAGTGGTGATCCACAGCGTCAGAGTGGTGATCCACAGCGTCAGAGTGGTGATCCACAGCGTCAGAGTGGTGATCCACAGCGTCAGAGTGGTGATCCACAGCGTCAGAGTGGTGATCCACAGCGTCAGAGTGGTGATCCACAGCGTCAGAGTGGTGATCCACAGCGTCAGAGTGGTGATCCACAGCGTCAGAGTGGTGATCCACAGCGTCAGAGTGGTGATCCACAGCGTCAGAGTGGTGATCCAGAGGCTCAGAGTGGTGATCCAGAGGCTCAGAGTGGTGATCCAGAGGCTCAGAGTGGTGATCCAGAGGCTCAGAGTGGTGATCCAGAGGCTCAGAGTGGTGATCCAGAGGCTCAGAGTGGTGATCCAGAGGCTCAGAGTGGTGATCCAGAGGCTCAGAGTGGTGATCCAGAGGCTCAGAGTGGTGATCCAGAGGCTCAGAGTGGTGATCCAGAGGCTCAGAGTGGTGATCCAGAGGCTCAGAGTGGTGATCCAGAGGCTCAGAGTGGTGATCCAGAGGCTCAGAGTGGTGATCCAGAGGCTCAGAGTGGTGATCCAGAGGCTCAGAGTGGTGATCCAGAGGCTCAGAGTGGTGATCCAGAGGCTCAGAGTGGTGATCCAGAGGCTCAGAGTGGTGATCCAGAGGCTCAGAGTGGTGATCCAGAGGCTCAGAGTGGTGATCCAGAGGCTCAGAGGCAGTGATCCCCAAGTGTGATGCCACAGCTCACGATCGAGGATCAGAGTGCTCAAGTGGTCCCAGAAGCTAGTTTAGTGACCAACTATAAACGATTCATGAAGTTGCAATCAAGGGAAGGAATGTGCCTAGAAACTAGCTTGAGAGCCACATACCGATTCTATGAAGTTAGAAAGCATTGGCAAAGTTCAGCATCCCTTCTGACTAAGTTAGCATGCAAGTCACTAGGCTTTTCATCGGACATGTTGTTGATATATGCTAGTGTTGTGTGGACAGCTGCTTCACAGCCTTGTTGAACACCAAAACCGAGCTGAGTTGGTTTCAACATTGAGGCAGCCTCTTGTCTCACCATTCTTACTACAGCCTTGGCGACTAGGCGCCGAAGGGTGTTACCCACTGCAATGGGCCTGATTCCTCCATCCTTTTTCCGGAGGGCACACAGTGAGGCACCAAAGAAAAGAGGTCTAATGGCCTCTGGGACACGGCCAGCCAGGCACCCATTGGAAAATTTTGTAAGTTCAGACAGCAACCTCTGAAACCTCACCAAGTGGTGGATTGAGCATTTGTTTTGAGTGTTGTGGCCTTAAACCGGTGAAACCTCCTGCTGAGCCCTGTGGAAATGACAGCAGCTTTATACACATCAGCGTCCTGTAAGGTTAAATGTTCTTCACCTGCTGCAATGTCAGGGGGGTCAATGTTGGTATTGGGAGCCCTGGGTGGATGTTTGTCCTTCAGGGCTTGTGCTGTAATGACGTCCTTAGGAGCGATGGTATCCTCACTGGTTATAAGCCTCAGTGCTCCAATAGTATTACCCTCTTCTATTTTTTTTTGCTAATTTGGGCTCTGATTTTTGAGGCGTCAGGTGTCTTGTTGTTGGCATTTGCCGGGCGGGTGTTTGTCGCCCTAGGGAAAAGACGGACAAGGTTGTCATCTCTAGGGAATGCATTTATTGCCCTAATAACATATGTTGCTAATGACTTGTCCCTCCTTGGTGGGACAGCCAAATAGGCATTGCCAAATAGCAATAGGTGATGGGGGAAGATTCGTTGTTTGCAGGAGCATCGTTGACTTTCTTCAAGAGATCAGCGAATTTGCTAGAAGCTTGAGGGCGAGCTGCTTTGGGGATGTGTATCAGCGTCCTGGTGGATGTTAATTTGATTGCAGATTTTAGGTCCTCTGTAAAGGTGAAGTCAGGGTAGCTGTCAGCTCTGTCTGTTGGGTGGGGCTGTTGGCTGTTCCCATTTGGAGTCCTCCTGGAGCCTAGACATCCATTGTGTGCTGGATGTTGCCAGTTGAGGGATTGAGTGCACATTCCCTGTGGCTCACCTGGCAGATGCTCGTGGATGGATTCCACGACGTTGGCTCTGGCGTGGAGATTCCTGGGACCTCTGCACTTCTTGTGACATTGCTGACATCGTGGGGGTGGAAGGGCGCCAGCTGTGGGGTAACGGGTGAAGGACAGCATGGATGCATGGGGGATTAGTGTGGGGGAGTAGCGAGCGGTAGTGCAAGTAATTGGTGGGGCACTAAACGGCAACACCCTTGGTCAGGAAGTCAGTAGGCCTAGACCGGGATGTTGGGAGGGGACCAGGAATGGGGGGCGAGGGGAATGGACCTATCTATTCACTAAAGATGCACATCACTGACTAACTTTTGCTAATTGTTATGCACTTATTATTCCATTTAGAAAAACCCTCGCCATTTGGCACACTAATCACTATGTTCTCACTATTAACCGAGGTGTTCTTCTGTTCAGCATCCAATGATGGAGTCCTGAGCGACCACTCCCTCCACAACCCCAGCCGAACACAGAGGGTAAACACACCTCCACTGGCAGGATCCCCTCAAGTCCACCACTACTCACCCAACTCCCCACATGCACACTGCACTTTCACTGATACAGAAGCAACGGTCTGTGTCAGAGGATTGTCATGACTGTAATCTCCGGTGGATACTCACGATGACGTCTGCTGAAACTGGCCCTTGTAAACCACATTGGTTCTTCGTTTACACACATAATGTATGGAGCACCACAAACTGGCTTCCTCCCTCCATATATATATATATATATATATATATATATATATATACATTCACAAACACTGATCTCTGGCAGGAGACTCGAACCTACGATCCTTGCAACAAGGTTCGCAGTGCGTTACCGACCGTACCACACTGGACCAATACCTTGGCGTCCAGCTCACGCTAGACGTTGATCCAAGGCAGCCAGCTTTCAGACAGGTGGCTAACAGCCACCAGAGATCAGTGTTTGTGAATATTTCGCCTGCTCTTGCGAATTCCTAGCATTGTAAAAATCTCTAGTTGTGTCGATGCATGCAGGGGATGAGATGAAAAGCCTTGGATCAACGTCTAGCGTGAGCTGGACGCCAAGGTATTGGTCCAGTGTGGTATGGTCGGTAAAACACTGCGAACCTTGTTGCAAGGTTCGTAGGTTCGAGTCTCCTTCGGCCAGATATCAGTGTTTGTGAATATTTCGCCTGCTCTTGCGAATTCCTAGCTATATATATATATATATATATATATATATATATATATATATATATATATATATATATATATATATATATATATATATATATATATGACAGCGAAAAAATCAGAGTCCAAGTGAGCAAGAAAATTGAAGAGGGCAACACAGTGGGAGCAATCAGAATTCTCACCTCTCTCTTGTCTTACTGCTGTCACCCTGTCATAGAACTCCAGTAGGTTTGTGACACAGGATTTCCCGTCCCTGAAACCGTGCTGGCCGTCGTTTTTAAACACATTCCTTCCTAGGTGTGTGTGTGTGTGTCACTAACTACATTAGCATTAAATGTCAAAAAATCTGAATATTTTTTTTTTCAGAAGACCCAGTATGCCACGGAAAATTCAGTTGTCAGGAGCTAAGAAAAAAAAGATTTCCGAAGAATCAAGAGAAAGAAATGCTGTGGTCTTGGCAAAGACGAAACGCGTTGCAGAATTGTTTTCTGCTTCCGTAGTGGAAAACATAGAAGCTACTAATAAAGAACCAGTACCACTACCAGCATTCCCAAGTACATCTGCAGAAAATAAAAATAACATACCAAATCAAGATAGTAAAGGTGATGAATCACCACAACCACATTCTACAGATACTTGTGTAGACATGGACAGTGAAGCTCCACCATGTGATTCAGACCCAGACATGTGGCTTCCTGTCAGAGAAAAGCATGTGTCCTTTTGGTCAACTGCCACCATATGTCAAAACAAAAATGATTCCAACTCATACCCAGAATTTGACGTTATTATTAGTCAGGTCAGGGCAAGCTGGACAGGTATTGTCGTCATTTCAAGAATTTCATGTTTTACTCTATTCACGACAATGGTGAGCAGCATTTGAGAAAGTGGCTCCTGTACAGCCCATCAAAGGGTTCATGAAAAAAGTCAAGGTCACCGAAATTCTGTGCTAAAGTTTAATCTTCGTTGTCAGGACTTTTCTCATTAAAACAAGAAATACTGGTGTGAAGTATTGCGCCGTGTTGTGGCAGTGACAGTCTTTTTAGCTGAGAGAGACCTGGCATTTAGGGGTAGCCTGTAGACATCATAGGATTCAAACATAATGGGAACTTTTTAGGAATCATGCAACCAATTGCACAATTTGATTCATTTCCGATGCGACACCTTAAAGAATCTAGCAATCCTGGAAGTGGTAAGCAGTCACATTTATCACCAACAATCTACGAAGAAATTGTTCAGCTGATGGCGAAATATGTTAGGAATTATATTGTGACAGAGCATAAAACTACAAAGTACTTCTTAGTTTCAGTTGCTTCAACACCAGACCTGACTCATGTTGACCAGCTAACATTGATTGTGCGATATGTCGTTTCTGGGAAGCCGGTAGAAAGATTTTTAACTTTCCTGCAGACTGGCTCTCACAAGGCTGAAGTGCTGTCTGCATCTCTGCTGGAATTTCTAGAAAAAGAAGGTATTAATTTTGAAGACTGCAGAGGGCAGTCCTACGACAGTGCCAGTAACATAAACCACTGTAATGTTGAGGTACAGTCCTTGAACCCTTTATATACCTCTGTAATATTGAAGTACACTCCCTGAAACAATTAAATACGTGTGTAATGTTGAGGTACAGTTCCTGAATCCTATATGCACCTCTAATATTTTAATTACAGCCCACAGTATAGTTAAGGGATACATAATAAAGATAATTAACTAAACTGGGGTAGGAGAATAAAGTAACAATCTGCCAACATCTTTAATAGTGACTATATTTTGTGCTTAGCAATATTTTATTACTTGTAAAGTACATTTTGTATACTGCAAGAAAGAAATAAAGTTGCAGGGAGAGAGTGGAGTCAGTGGACGTAGTAGTGATCAGCGAAGAGGTGGGGCCAAGAGCTGTGACTCGACCCCTGCAACAAAAAATAGGCGAGTTCAACATAAAATGCAGATTTTTTAACTGAAGTACATATTTTAAGTAATTTATTTGTAATAGTCAAAGTCAAAAATAATATGCTAAGACTGGATTTAAGTAACATTTAGGCCTAATAATTAGTTTGACAAATCTTATTACGTAATTAATGGTTTTCTTCTGTGTTCATTTGTATCAAATGATTTATGTCTATTTTAACATCTTTATAGGTATAGCCCAGGATAACCCAGTAATGGGTTAGTGGGTTATCCTGGGTTATCCTGGGTTATCCTGGGTTATGATGGGTTATGCTGGGTTAGTTATCCTTGCACGTGTCAATGATACAACAATATCTGCGGTGTCTTCTCAAAGCGGCAGCAAATTTAAAAAACAAAGATTAGAGCAAAAATATGTTATTCATTATTTCAACAATAATATTCATTTTTATTCTTTAAATATAATACAAAAAAAATTGTATTTAAACAATTGCAGAAAATCAGCTTCTTTTCATTAGTAAAAATAAAAAACTTATATAAAAAATTAATATTATAAATTAAATGAAATAAAATGATTTAATATATTTTAGTCTCCGATTGAAAGTCCGGTGATGATAGCTGAAAATCAGTGGACTATTATTTTTGGACTAATCAGTTCCTATAAATCCCGTTATTGTGTCAAGTTTAGAAGTGATACAAGATAAGATGTTGAAGACACAGAGGAAGAAGCCAAGAGACTTCAAGGATACCAAGAAGTGACTTCTCTTTCACACAGTGTTTAATTAACAAGGTTAGGATAAGTAGGGTTCCTACTTATATTTACAAGCTAAGAGCTGTTACCTACATCAGCTCATTTGAAAACTTTTTTTTGTTATTAAATATTCAAATAGGGATCAGGATGAAGTTTAAGCCATCTTTGGGCCAGGTGTGGGCTATCTGTTGGCCAGCAATTTCATTTGATCAATTGAAAGCATAATGACTCGTTGATGTCATTATGCTTTCCGAACATTTTCATGACCCGAGTTATTCTAGGAATAAATAATCTCAGATGAATTGATGTACTGGAGAAGGTTACAGTGAGTGTGAAGTTGCTGCTTGCTGCCCGTCTTGTGGTTTAGGAGCTAACTTCTCACTGTCCGTCTTGTGGTTTAGGAGCTAACTTCTCACTGTCCGTCTTGTGGTTTAGGAGCTAACTTCTCACTGTCCGTCTTGTGGTTTAGGAGCTAACTTCTCACTGTCCGTCTTGTGGTTTAGGAGCTAACTTCTCACTGCCCGTCTTGTGGTTTAGGAGCTAACTTCTCACTGCCCGTCTTGTGGTTTAGGAACTAACTTCTCACTGCCCGTCTTGTGGTTTAGGAGCTAACTTCTCACTGCCCGTCTTGTGGTTTAGGAGCTAACTTCTCACTGCCCGTCTTGTGGTTTAGGAGCTAACTTCTCACTGCCCGTCTTGTGTTTTAGGAGCTAACTTCTCACTGCCCGTCTTGTGGTTTAGGAGCTAACTTCTCACTGCCCGTCTTGTGGTTTAGGAGCTAACTTCTCACTGTCCGTCTTGTTGTTTAAGAACTCTCTTCCTGATCCAAGAACCTTATCATACCTTAACTTGAGATGATGAAATCAAATCATTATAAATTACGAAGAATTAATAGATATAACATTTATGTGAGATTTATTAGTTATTTTCTTAAGTAAAACTTGCTATTTTGGTTTAAATAGCAACATACTACTTGTCGAATAAGGCAAGTGGGGTAAAGGGTGAAGGACCGCATGGATGCATGGGGGATGAGGGTGGGGGAGTAGGGAGCGGTAGTGTAATTGGTGGGGCACTAAACGGCAACACCCTTGGTCAGGAAATCAGTAGGCCTAGACTGGGATGTGGGGAGGAGACCAGGGATGGGGGGCGAGGGGAGAGGACCTTTCTGTTCACTAAAGATGCACATCACTGACTAACTTTTGCTAATTGTTATACACTTATTATTCCATTTAGAAAACCCTCGCCATTTGGCACACTAATCACTATGTTCTCATTGTTAACCGAGGTGTTCTTCTGTTCAGCATCCAATGATGGAGTCCTGAGCGACCACTCCCTCCACAACCCCAGCCGAACACAGAGGGTAAACACAACTCCACTGGCAGGATCCCCTCAAGACCAGCTATCGCTTCACACACCGAGGGCCCGGGTTCAATTCCAGGCGTGGCGGAAACATTTCGAAGTGTTTCCTTACACATACACACACACACATACAACAGGCCTAGTGTCTAATCGACATGTGCCTAGGACAAAATGGTAATAACTACTCCCCAACTCCCCACATGCACACTGCACTTTCACTGATACAGAAGCAACGGTCTGTGTCAGAGGATTGTCACGACTCTGTAATTTCCGGTGGATACTCACGATGACGTCTGCTGAAACTGGCCCTTGTAAACGACATTGGTTCTTCGTTTACACACAAAATCTATGGAGCACCACAAACTAGCTTCCTCTCTCTCTCTCTCTCTCTCTCTCTCTCTCTATATATATATATATATATATATATATATATATATATATATATATATATATATATATATATATATATATATAATATATATATATATATATTGTGTGTGTGTGTGTGTCACTAACTACATTTGCATTTAAATGTCAAAAAAATCTGAATATTTGTTTTTTTCAGAAGACCCGGTGGTATGCCACGGATTATTATTATAATCAAATAGAAGCGCTAAACCACAGGGGTTATACAGCGCTGCACGTAGTATGCCACGGAAAATTCAGTTGTCAGGAGCTCAGAAAAAAAAAGATTTCCGAAGAATCAAGAGAAAGAAATGCTGTGGTCTTGGCAAAGACGAAACGCGATACAGAATTGTTTTCTGCTTCCGTAGTGGAAAACATAGAAGCTACTAGTAAAGAACCAGTACCACTACCAGCATTCCCAAGTACATCTGCAGAAAATAAAAAGAACATACCAAATCAAGATAGTAAAGGTGATGAATCACCACAACCACATTCTACAGATACTTGTGTAGACATGGACAGTGAAGCTCCACCATGTGATTCAGACCCAGACATGTGGCTTCCTGTCAGAGAAAAGCATGTGTCCTTTTGGTCAACTGCCACCATATGTCAAAACAAAAACGATTCCAACTCATACCCAGAATTTGACGTTATTATTAGTCAGGTCAGGGCAAGCTGGACAGGCATTGTCGTCATTTCAAGAATTTCATGTTTTACTCTAATCTCGACAATGGTGAGCAGCATTTGAGAAAGTGACTCCAGTACAGCCCATCAAAGGGTGGTGTTTGTTTTTATTGTACTCTGATGTCCAGCTGATGTGACAGGTTTTCCAGCAAGGATGGCTTTAATGACTGGAAAAAAGAAGAGGTAAAAATGAAAATTCTTGAAAAAAGTCAAGGTCAACGAAATTCTGTGCTGAAGTCGCTGTTAGGACTCCTCTCATTAAAACAAGAAATACTGGTGTGAAGTATTGCGCCGTGTTGGGGCAGTGACAGTCTTTTTAGCTGAGAGGCCTGACATTTAGGGGTATCGAAGAGATCATAGGATCCAAACATAATAGGAACTTTTTAGGAATCATGCAACCTATTGCACAATTTGATCCATTATCGATGGGACACCTTAAAGAATTTGGCAATCCTGGAAGTGGTAAGCAGTCATATTTATCACCAACAATCTATGAAGAAATTGTTCTGCTGATGGTGAAATATGTTAGGAATTATATTGTTACAGAGCTTAAAACTGCAAAGTAGTACTTGTTAGTTTCGTTGCTTCAACACCAGACCTGACTCGAGGACTCTGCTGCCGCCGTCGAGAGAGGTCGTCGTCTGCGCTCCTGCTCTGAACACTGATTCCCACACTGAGTAATTCCTGACCAGAGCTGAGAGGAAAACTTGCTTGCTGTCACTTCGAGCCCCATCCCTTCAAGAGAACCATCCCTTCAAGAGAACCAGCCCTTCAAAAGCACCATCCCTTCAAGAGCACCATCCCTTCAAGAGGGTAAGGCGGTGATAAGCTTGCTTGTTCCCCCCTCTACTCCCCTCCCCCCATCCTCCCCCATCCTCACCCCACCTGAACATTTACACTGGCCCATACACACACACTTTTTACACTGCTATCATTCTGACTTTCCTATCTTCTTCTTTTTCGGCAACTTCGCCTTTGGTGAGTTAACACAAGACATTTTGACCATCCCGTAGCCCGTGAGGTTTTTAAAATCCGGCCGATCTTTGTCTTGGCCCTGTCCCCTCACTGCTCGAGGGTAGGCTGTCCCCTCACTGCCATCGAGGGTAGGCTGTCCCCCTCACTGCTCGAGGGTAGGCTGTCCCCCTCACTGCTCGAGGGTAGGCTGTCCCCCTCACTGCTCGAGGGTAGGCTGTCCCCCTCACTGCTCGAGGGTAGGCTGTCCCCTCACTGCTCGAGGGTAGCTGTCCCCTCACTGCTCGAGGGTAGGCTGTCCCCCTCACTGCTCGAGGGTAGGCTGTCCCCCTACTGCTCGAGGGTAGGCTGTCCCCTCACTGCTCGAGGGTAGGCTGTCCCCCTCACTGCTCGAGGGTGGGCTGTCCCCTCACTGCTCGAGGGTAGGCTGTCCCCTCACTGCTCGAGGGTAGGCTGTCCCCTCACTGCTCGAGTGGCTGTCCCCTCAGGGCTGTCCCCCTCACTGCTCGAGGGTAGGCTGTCCCCTCACTGCTCGAGGGTAGGCTGTCCCCCTCACTGCTCCGAGGGTAGGCTGTCCCCCTCACTGCTCGAGGGTAGGCTACGTCCTGCCCTCACTGCTCGAGGTAGGCTGTCCCCCTCACTGCTCGAGGGTAGGCTGTCCCCTCACTGCTCGAGGGTAGGCCTATGTCCCCCTCACTGCTCGAGGGTAGGCTGTCCCCCTCACTGCTCGAGGGTAGGCTGTCCCCCTCACTGCTCGAGGGTAGGCTGTCCCCTCACTGCTCGAGGGTAGGCTGTCCCCTCACTGCTCGAGGGTAGGCTGTCCCCCTCACTGCTCGAGGGTAGGCTGTCCCCCTCACTGCTCGAGGGTAGGCTGTCCCCTCCTGCCACTGTCCTCGCAGGGTAGGCTGTCCCCTCACTGCTCGAGGGTAGGCTGTCCCCCTCACTGCTCGAGGGTAGGCTGTCCCCCTCACTGCTCGAGGGTAGGCTGTCCCCCTCACTGCTCGAGAGGTAGGCTGTCCCCCTCACTGCTCGAGGGTAGGCTGTCCCCCCTCACTGCTCGAGGGTAGGCTGTCCCCTCACTGCTCGAGGGTAGGCTGTCCCCCTCACTGCTCGAGGGTAGGCTGTCCCCTCACTGCTCGAGGGGTAGGCTGTCCCTGCTCTAGGGAGCTGACCTTCATAAGTCAGCTGACTTAGGATGTTTAGGTCTGCCACACAGGAAAGTTTTGCTTTTTTAAAGACAATTGTTGTGTGTCTGATGTACCTTCCCAGGCATCATGACACGAATACGAGTGAGGATACGGGTTCCAGACAACCTGAAATCTAAGCAAGAAATATTGCAATGTATTTGCTCTAATTCCACGGTTGCACCAGTTGATCTTTTTAATACTAACACTGGTGCAGTTCTGCTCCTCTCTTCTGAGGAAGAACTACTTCAGCTACTCATGCCTGATGTTGTTGACAAATTACAGACTCTGGGAGTTATCCCCATTCCTCCTGAGAGTTATCAAGCTCAAAGGACTGTCTTTGTAGCACGGATAAATAGTTTTTTGAGTGAATGTTTTCCAGAACAACTCATTGCAGACCTTAATAGCGATAACCCGGGAATTACAGTGCTCAAGTCGTACAAATTTTCTAAGCCTCCCAACAATCGATACTCATTAAAATTAATCCTGCAAACTCCAGATGAAGCCAAATACCTGTGTCAACATGGGTTTAAATACTCTGGCACCAGATGCCTTCCTGATCAAATATCTTTGGAGAGATATGTCCATGTTATGCAATGTTTTAAATGCTATAAGTTTGGACATACTTCAAACAAATGTGGCAGACAAACACCTCTTTGCAGTATATGCTCTGGTGAACATATTTTCAAACATTGTAATAATACAAATAACCCCAAGTGTGTCCTTTGCCATGGGAAACATCATGCTGTTTCCCCAAACTGTCCTGCTAGGAAAAATACCATTCAGAAAATTCTAGAGGCCAAGAAACAGGCAACTTCTGCAAAACCCACTACTCAAGCACCTGCAACAATGTCTCAAGCATCATTTCCAAACCTTCCTGGGTATATTGGCCCTCCTCCAGCCACCTCTGCCAGTTCCAATGTTTGGGCTACTGCCCCTCCTGCAGCACCCCATTCTCCCCCTATGGTGTCTCAAGTTCCAGGGTCAGCACCACTACCTAAATCTGGATCCTCTTTGGAAGAGAGAGGTCCTCTTCTCTTCATGCTGGCCAAGGAGATTGCTGGAAACAATGTTTAACTCTGTTCCTCCATATTCAATGACTTGTTAGTGGCCAAAGGGTTTAATCCCATAATTATCCCAAATAATATACAATTGATTATGGACCAACCTCCTCAAGAAAGGACGTATGTGCCTTCCACTATTCCCAGACATGAGCAACCTGCTTCTTTCACTCACACCCCTACTGAATTGATAGATCCAGTACCAACTCAGTCTACTTCACTAAGATCCGACAATGTAATTGTACCAGACAATAGTGCTCAAACTACCGCTACTGAAGCTGAACCTGTATTACAAGTACCTCCACATGATATTTCTAATGACATGATTAACTCTCCCTTAGATCATCCTATGTCTCCTCCCCACAGCCCTTTGAGGTCAGAACATGGTTTTAACACAACTCATGACTCAGATGACTCTGATGCTTCTGTAGATGTCTCTATTTCCAGTGAGGAAAGGGTCATGGTCAATACGCAACAAACTACTCAAAACTACGCTTCTTCCCATGATGACTCGAGTAGGGAGTGTGTACTCGGATGGAACTAGCACTCACAATACCGGAGCCGTTTCTAAGTCCCGCAGAAGTACGCGAAAAACAAGACATAATGGGAATAAAAAATCGTACAAGTTAATATAAAACATTTCTTTAACAACCGTTTCCTCCTTGAGGTTGAATTGTGTAACCACAACCCTGATATAATCCTCCTTAATGAGACAGCTGTAAGGAAGACCAACATATTAAGTTAGTGGGTATTATACCATAGAGAAATCGAGGGCCCTTCAGTTTAGTGGCCCTCCCAGTTAAAAATTTTCCCCCATACATTTTGAGAAGAAACATTCTTGCTGTGAACTGACGACCTCATATTCCGTTAATAGTTAGCCA
>WNWK01010008.1:0-72866 GCA_009830355.1 Cherax destructor
AAACCCAAAACCCCGGAAACCCCCACCTGTAAAACCCAACCCCAGTAACACTCAGACACTGACATGTAACAACCTCAACTGACCAGTAACACCCAGTTAACAACCCCAGTACCATAACACCTTGCAACCAAAACCCAGACTCTGACCGTAACAACCTCAGACTACCAGTGTAACAACCGACACCACCACCCCCCCCCCCCCCCCCCCCCCCCCCCCCCCCCCCCCCCCCCCCCCCCCCCCCCCCCCCCCCCCCCCCCCCCCCCCCCCCCCCCCCCCCCCCCCCCCCCCCCCCCCCCCCCCCCCCCCCCCCCCCCCCCCCCCCCCCCCCCCCCCCCCCCCCCCCCCCCCCCCCCCCCCCCCCCCCCCCCCCCCCCCCCCCCCCCCCCCCCCCCCCCCCCCCCCCCCCCCCCCCCCCCCCCCCCCCCCCCCCCCCCCCCCCCCCCGTAACAACTCAGACTCTGACCATGTAACAACCTAGACTGCCAGTGTAACAACCTCAGACACTGACCAGTGTAACAGACCACCAGACATTGACCCAGTGTAACAACTCAGACTCTGACCATTGAACAACCTCAGACACTGACCAGTGTAACAACCTCAGACTTGACCAGTGTAACAACTCAGACTCTGACCAGTGTACAACTCAGACCTGACCAGTGTAACAACCTCAGACTTGACCAGTGTAACAACCTCAGACCGCCAGTGTAACAACCTCAGACACTGACCAGTGAACAACCTCAGACATGACCAGTGTAACAACCTCAGACCTGACCAGTGTAACAACCTCAGACCTGACCAGTGTAACAACCTCAGACCCGACCAGTGTAACAACCTCAGACACTGACCAGTGTAACAACCTCAGACATGACCAGTGTAACAACTCAGACTGACTAGTGTAACAACTCAGACACTGACCAGTGTACAACCTCAGACTGACCAGTAACAACCTCAGACTGACAGTGTAACAACCTCAGACTGACCAGTGTAACAACCTCAGACACTGACCAGTGTAACAACCTCAGACCGACCAGTGTAACAACCTCAGACATGACAGTGTAACAACCTCAGACCTGACCAGTGTAACAACCTCAGACTGACCAGTGTAACAACCTCAGACACTGACCATGAACAACCTAGACATGACCATGTAGAACCTCAGACCTGACCGTGTAACAACCTCAGACTCTGACCAGTGTAACAACTCAGACACTGACCAGTGTAACAACCTCAGACCTGACCAGTGTAACAACCCAACATTGACCAGTGTAACAACCTCAGACCTGACCAGTGTAACAACCTCAGACTTGACCAGTGTAACAACCTCAACTCTGACCATGTAACAACCTCAGACATTGACCAGTGTAACACCTCAGACTCTGACCAATATAACAACCTCAGACACTGACAGTGTAACACCTCAGACTCTGACTGGTAACAACTCAAACTGACAGTGTAACAACCTCAGACATTGCCAGTAACAACTCAGACTGACCAGTGTAACAACCTCAGTGACCAGTGTAACACCTGACCTGACCGTAACAAATCAGACATGACCAGTGTAACAACCTCAGACTCTGACCAGTGTAACAACCTCAGACTCTGACCAATGTAACAACCTCAGACACTGACGAGTGTAACAACCTCAGACTGACTAGCGTAACAACCACAGACACTGACCAGTGTAACAACCTCAGACTCTGACCAGTGTAACAACCTCAGACTCCGACCAGTGTAACAACCTCAGACTCTGACCAGTGTAACAACCTCAGACACTGACGAGTGTAACAACCTCAGACACTGACCAGTGTAACAACTTCAGACTGACTAGCGTAACAACCTCAGACACTGACCAGTGTAACAACCTCAGACTCCGACCAGTGTAACAACCTCAGACTGACCAGTGTAACAACCTCAGACACTGACCAGTGTAACAACCTCAGACACTGACCAGTGTAACAACCTCAGACACTGACGAGTGTAACAACCTCAGACACTGACCAGTGTAACAACCTCAGACTGACTAGTGTAACAACCTCAGACACTGACCAGTGTAACAACCTCAGACACTGACCAGTGTAACAACCTCAGACTGACCAGTGTAACAACCTCAGACACTGACGAGTGTAACAACCTCAGACACTGACCAGTGCTTAACAGACCTCAGACTGACTGTGCTAGCAACCTCAGACACTGACTAGTGATAAAGCCTCAGACACTGACCAGTGTAACAACCTCAGACTCCGACCAGTGTAACAACCTCAGACACTGACGAGTGTAACAACCTCAGACACTGACCAGTGTAACAACCTCAGACTGACTAGTGTAACAACCTCAGACACTGACCATTGTAACAACCTTAGACACTGACCAGTGTAAGAACCTCAGACTCTGACCTGTGTAACAACCTCAGACTCTGACCAGTGTAACAATCTCAGACACTGACCAGTGTAACAATCTCAGACTCTGACCATTGTAACAACCTTAGACACTGACCAGTGTAACAACCTCAGACACTGACCAGTGTAACAATCTCAGACTCTGACCAGTGTAACAATCTCAGACACTGACCAGTGTAACAATCTCAGACTCTGACCATTGTAACAACCTCAGACACTGACCAGTGTAACAACCTCAGACTCTGACCAGTGTAACAATCTCAGACTCTGACCAGTGTAACAACATCAGACACTGACCAGTGTAACAACCTCAGACATTGACCAGTGTAACAACCTCAGACTCTGACCAGTGTAACAACCTCAGACACTGACCAGTGTAACAACCTCAGACATTGACCAGTGTAACAACCTCAGACTCTGACCAGTGTAACAACCTCAGACTCTGACCAGTGTAACAACCTCAGACTCTGACCAGTGTAACAACCTCAGACACTGACCAGTGTAACAACCTCAGACAATGACCAGTGTAACAACCTCAGACTCTGACTAGTGTAACAACATCAGACACTGACCAGTGTAACAACCTCAGACATTGACCAGTGTAACAACCTCAGACTCTGACCAGTGTAACAACCTCAGACTCTGACCAGTGTAACAACCTCAGACACTGACCAGTGTAACAACCTCAGACACTGACCAGTGTAACAACCTCAGACACTGACCAGTGTAACAACCTCAGACTCTGACCAGTGTAACAACCTCAGACACTGACCAGTGTAACAACCTCAGACACTGACCAGTGTAACAACCTCAGACATTGACCAATGCTAGCAGCCTCAGACACTGACCAGTGTAACAACCTCAGACTCTTGACTTGTGTAACAACATCAGACACTGACCAGTGTAACAACCTCAGACTCTGACCAGTGTAACAACCTCAGACATTGACCAGTGTAACAACCTCAGACTCTGACCAGTGTAACAACCTCAGACATTGACCAGTGTAACAGCCTCATACTCTGACCAGTGTAACAACCTCAGACATTGACCAGTGCAACAACCTCAGACACTGACCATTGTAACAACCTCAGACATTGACCAGTGTAACAACCTCAGACACTGACCAGTGTAACAACCTCAGACTCTTGACTGGTGTAACAACATCAGACACTGACAAGTGTAACAACCTCAGACATTGACCAGTGTAACAACCTCAGACTCTGACCAGTGTAACAACCTCAGGCATTGACCAGTGTAACAACCTCAGACTCTGACCAGTGTAACAACCTCAGACATTGACCAGTGTAACAACCTCAGACTCTGACCAGTGTAACAACCTCAGACTCTGACAAGTGTAACAACCTCAGACATTGACCAGTGTAACAACCTCAGACTCTGACCAGTGTAACAACCTCAGACACTGACTAGTGTAACAACCTCAGACTCTGACCAGTGTAACAACCTCAGACATTGACCAGTGTAACAACCTCAGACTCTGACCAGTGTAACAACCTCAGACTCTGACAAGTGTAACAACCTCAGACATTGACCAGTGTAACAACCTCAGACTCTGACCAGTGTAACAACCTCAGACACTGACTAGTGTAACAACCTCAGACTCTGACCAGTGTAACAACCTCAGACATTGACCAGTGTAACAACCTCAGACTCTGACCAGTGTAACAACCTCAGACTCTGACCAGTGTAACAACCTCAGACTGACCAGTGTAACAACCTCAGACTGACCAGTGTAACAACCTCAGACACTAATCGGTGTAACACCCTGAGACATTGACCAGTGTAACAACATCACACACAGACCAGTGTAACAACCTCAGACATTGACCGGTTTAACAGGCTCAGACACACTGACCAATTTTACAACCTCTGACACAGACAATTATTCTTTCAATTTTGGAGACCTGGTTTAAGACTTGATCATGTGGGCTGTGATTGCTTGAACCATTTCTAATTGTTAAGAGATAAAATAGTTTTAGACATTGTCCAGTCTATGTAATAGGCTTAGAAGAGTTTATGTTGCATCTTTTAGAGAAGCAGTTCCTAAACTATTTTGTCAATGACCCAAAATTTGAAGTAGCATTTGCTTTGTGACCTAAATGTCCAGAGTTACAGGGTCATGACTGGGTTAAGGAACCTAAGTTAAACTAAAGTTCCTAGTGCTGGGTCAGAACTGCAGATTGAAGAACTGTCCATTCTTCTCATATAATGATATATTCATCTCATTTATTTTAAATAATGTATTTGCTAAGCTTAATGATAGTACACAGATACTTGTCAATGACAAAATGTTTATGACATCTATTTGAACTTAGGTGAAGGAAATGGATGTTTGTGTTGAGTCTGACACCATTATAACAGTGAGAGCATCCAGGACCAAGGCTTCTTCCATGTACTACCAGCTGCAGCATCTCAAACAACACATTATTAAAGTTATCATTAAGGGTTTGCCTTCAGTCAACCGTGCTGTTATTAATCAGGTAAGTAGTGTATAATGTATGATCACATAACACTATCATTCAACAAAAGCATTTGTATATACCTCACTGTCTAAATATATATTTCCATACATTTTTTACAGAGATCTAAAATGCTGTTAAACTATTTTCAGGAAAAATTCTCCTTGCTTATACAATGTGACTTTGAGTGGCCCACAAAAATGAAAGTTTGAAATTTTATTGTCTTACCCTTCATTATGTTTAACTCAGAGAAAATGCATTCAACATTAGGTTAAAAAATTTGGGGGGTTCATTTAAGGGTGTTTCAAAGACCTTCAACTTTCACATCCTTAAAACAGTGAAATAAAGTATTGGAAAGGAATAGTAGTTTATTTTATGAAGAAAAGAGAAAATGACAAAGAGCTTATATTAATCTGAGGTGAAAGGTCACAGGAATGGTAAAGAGGCTTTGAATTTTAGGGGCTTGAGCATCTAGCAGGTTTGTGTGTTAGAAGTGAATAGAGACAAGTTGTTTTTAATGGATGTGTTGTTGGAATTTGAACAAGGTAACCTTTATAATGGTATGCAGGGGAAACATTAGCCAGACTTGAGTCCTGGAGGTGGAAGTACTGTACCTGCACTCTGTAGATGAATGGTTCAGAGAACCGACAAGTTGATAAATTAGACACATATGCAACACTTGGGTATCTTTATTGAGGAAACGTTTCGCCACACAGTGGCTTCATCAGTCCCATACAAAGTAGAAAGTTGTAAGGAGAGGAGTTTGAGGTAATCAGTCCCTCAGCCTAGAGTCAATGTGTTCAGTCCATCAATCTTGGAGTAAGTACAGCATAGGTCAAAAGAAGTTGCTTATATACTGTAGACAGGTGAGGCGAAGCAGGAGGCGGGGTCATAGTGGTACCATCCACTAGTCGAAGTAGGTCTTCGTCCAAAGGTTGGACAAGTGTTGAAGAATTCGTTTGTATAAAGATCCCAAGATGTTGCTGTGTCAGACAGGATGTAGATGAATGACACAGCAACATCTTGGGATCTTGATACAAACGAATTCTTCAACACTTGTCCAACCTGACGAAGACCTACTCGACTAGTGGATGGTACCATTTGACCCGCCTCTCTGCCATAAATAATGTAAATACAATTAATCCGTTCCAGACAAAAATATTCACAAAAAAAAAATATTAACAATTAAATCAGTATTACATACCTTTATTGAAGACTAATGCTGGCTTCTGGAAGATAGGGAGGAGTTATTGTTTGGAAGGGAATTTCCCTCCATAAGGACTTCAGGTAGCTAAGCCTCTCTGGGGTTACTTCCCTTCTTTGTCTTTCAATGCCACTAGGACCAGCTTGAGAGTCACTCCACCAACTATACTCCCTGCATGCCTGCTGCACTCCCTGCATGCCTGCTGCACTCCCTGCATGCCTGCTGCACTCCCTGCATGCCTGCTGCACTCCCTGCATGCCTGCTCACTCCCTGCATGCCTGCTGCACTCTCTGCATGCCTGCTGCACTCCCTGCATGCCTGCTGCACTCCCTGCATGCCTAAAGCACTCCTTGCATGCCTAAAGCACTCCCTGCATGCCTAAAGCACTCCCCGCATGCCTAAAGCACTCCCTGCATGCCTGCTGCACTCCCTGCATGCCTGCTGCACTCCCTGCATGCCTGCTACAATCCTTGCCTCTATGCTTGCCTGCCTTGAATTCTATTGTGTTTCTCACTTTCTTTACCAAAGGAGCTTTACTATGAACTTTCTTTGGAGCCATGGTTACTTATTTCTCAATTGCACTGAAAAAAACCCACCATAAACAATGGAAAACAAGCAAAATGTTTGGATGAATGAGCAGAAGCTTCCTCACACACCGAGAGACACAGAAAGACTGATACTCAAGCGGCCCCAGCAGGCAGATGGACGCATCCCATACAGCTGATCACCGAAATAATGGCTGATAACCGGAAGCCAAAAAACCGGCCTATAACCGAGTTCGCCAATAACAGGAACGGCCAATAACCGGGGTCCACTGTATATATCAGGTTTCTATGTTATATTGTTTATTATGTCATATTAGATGAATTGTGATAGATAAATAAGCTGCAGAGTTAATATTAGCGAAATATTCAAGGAGTATTTTGTCCTGTCTCCAGACAAACTCTTGTCCGCGCTGACGCCACAGACACCACTACATAGCCATACACATAATGACATATTTTATTCATTCTAGAGTATATATCAAGTTTCTATGTTATTTATATTGTTTATTATGTCATGTTAGATGAATTGTGATAGATAAATAAGCCGAATAGATGATATTAGCGAAATATTGAAGTATCTTGTCGTGCCTCCTGAGAGCCGGAATGTATTAATTCCATTTCAATTAATTTAAATGAGGAAAATTGACTCTACAAACGAGCAAATCGAGATGCAAGCAAGATCACGGAACGGATTAAACTCGTAACTGGAGGTTCCACTGTAATAGTCTTCTGGGTATACTTTTGGATGTGCATGTTTATAGAGGGGCACCAAATATATCAGTTCATTTTTTTATTGTAGCTATAATGAGATATTTCAGTGGTATTCAATACCAACAAGATGATGAATTAGACACATCTGCAACATCTGGGTATCATTACTTTGTTTAGGTTTTGCCATCCAGTAGCTTTATCAATACAGTACAATACATTTACATAAAACAGCCTCTCCTCACTTAGCAACGTACTTGTTTACCAACGACTTGGTCTTACGATGGGCTCTCTGACCAGTATGCATACCTAAATAATGTATATCAGAGCTAATTTCCTCTATTCTGTTTATTACAATATGCAGTCCACTACTGTATAAACATTTAAAAATATAATAAAAATGTTATAAATGGTGCAAAGGTGACATTAAAACACTATCAAAGATTGTTGAAACAAACCCACTACCATTATTGTATGTTCCTGGCTTAGCGACGAATTCGTTAAGTGAGGAGAGGCTGTAGTTGTCCCCACCTCCTGCTACGTCATCGAAACCTTCCAGCCTCACCTTCATCAGTATTTAAGACTCCATTCTTATGCTGAAGCTTCACATTGTTCCAGACTATGGAGCTGACACTTCTCCAGGCTGAGGGACTGACCACCTCAAAAACTTTTTCTCCAAGGTTGATGGGCTGATTACATTTTTACTTCACTACTACACCTGTTGCCTCTGTATTTGACTGAAGAAGCCTACTGTGTAGGCAAAATATTTTAGTCAGCAATAATGATACCCAACTGTCTTACTCTTCAACTTGTCAGTACAGGTTGGCCATCACTAATCCGGCATCATTGCGACCTGTAGTGTGCTGGATTAGTGAGTTTGCCGGATTACAGAGTGGTTAGGTTAGAATACACTTAATTAACCTATCATTAGAGACTTTTTCTGCTACATCTTCCTCATTTTCATTACTGCTTTCTCCTCCACTGGCTTGCTGCTGTGGATTTACAACCATCTGCACAATTTCTGAGTCAGTATAATGATGAAATTTGAAATTGTGCTAGCTGAAATTAGTGCTGGATTACTGATGAAACCAGATAACTGATTGCTGGATTAGTGATGGCCGACCTGTATTACAGTCATCCCTTGGTTTTCGCCTTTAATCCATTCCAGATGGATCAGCTAAAACCAAAATTGCCGAAAACCAAAATTATTTTCCCCATAAGCAATAATGGAAATTCAATTAATCCATTCCAGAAACCCAGAAGTTTGGAGAAAAAATTTTTGGGGGGCCTTAAAGATAGATTTACATGCACAAATGAATGAACTCTATGTGGCACTTACCTTTATTGAAGACTGATGTTGCTGGATGGAAGATAGGGAGGACAGGGGGAGGAGGGGTTAGTGTTTGGAAGGGGAATTCCCCTCCATAAGGACTCTAGGTACCAAGTCCTCATCTGGGGTCACTTCCCTTCTTTGTCTTTTAATCCCACTAGGACCAGCTTGAGAGTCACTGCACACCTGTGGCACTAAATATCTATCCAGAGAGCTCTGTGTCTGGCAGCTCTTTAAAATGTCCCTAAAAGGTGATAAGAGATTGTCATTGTACATGTTGCCTAGATGGATTGCAACATCTTTGTCAGGGTGATGTTCCTCCACAAATGAATGCACCCTACTCCACATTGCACAAATCTCCTTAATCTCTGAAGAACGCACCTTACATCTCTCTTCCTCCACTGAAGCAATTTCCTGAGTTGTGGTTTGATGGTGTTGCAGCTCAAGCTCTTGCAGCTCTTCAGTGGTTAGATCTTCATTGTGGTCCTCCACCAACTCTTCCACATCCTGGCTACTCACATCCAACCCCATGCAATTCCCCAATGCCACAATACTTTCCACAACTTCCATAGGCTCCTCAGGGTCAGCCCCAAACCCTTCAAAATCCCTCTCTTGGACACAATCTGGCCACAACTTTCTCCAAGCAGAGTTCATCGTCCTGGAAGTCACTCCCTGCCAAGCTTTATCTATAAGGCCTATGCAGTGGAAGACATTGAAGTGATCCTTCCAGAACTCTCTTAGGGTCAATTCAGAGTCATTGGTCATATTAAAGCACCTTTCAAACATTGCTTTGGTGTACAGTTTTTTGAAGTTTGCAATGACCTGCTGGTCCATGGGCTGGATGAGAGGAGTGGTGTTAGCAGGCAAGAACTTCACTGTTACAAATTTGAAAGCCTTAGACATTTGGTCTTCCAAGACTTTAGGATGAGCAGGAGCATTGTCCATTACCAGGAGGCACTTAAGTGGCAATTTATTGTCCAATAGATATTTCTTCACACTGGGGCAAAACACTTGATTAAACCATTCCAGGAAAATTTCCCTAGTGACCCATGCCTTAGCATTAGACTTCCACATCACACACAATTTACTCATGTCAACACTGTATTTCTTGACCACTCTGGGATTTTCAGAGTGATACACCAGTAAAGGCTTCACTTTGAAATCCCCACTAGCATTACCACACAACATGAGAGTTAGCCTGTCTTTCATAGGCTTGTGTCCTGGCATTGCCTTTTCCTCCTGCGTGATGTAGGTCCTCCTTGGCATTTTCTTCCAAAAGAGGCCTGTTTCGTCACAATTAAACACTTGTTGGGGTTGGAATTCTTCTGCCTCTACATATTCTTTAAAGTCACGCACAAATTTTTCAGCCCCTTGTTATCTGAACTGGCACCCTCACTATGCCTTACAACACTGCGTATGCCACTTCGCTTCTTGAAGTTTTCGAACCAGCCTTTGCTGGCCTTAAATTCATCAACATCAACACTGGTTTCAGGCATTTTCTTGACAAGATCGACATGCAACTGCTTTGCTTTTTCACATATGATGGATTGCACAACACTATCACCCACTAGCAGTTTTTCGTTTATCCACACCAACAACAATTTCTTCATATTTTCAATTGTTTGTGATCTCTGTTTCGTTATCGTATTCACCCCTTTTGCAACATTAGCTTCCGTGATTTCTTTTCTCTTCACCACAATGGAACTGATGGTTGATGGGTTTTTCTTGTATATCCTGGCGAGCTCGGCAATACGTACACCACTATCATATTTTTCTATTATTTCTTTCTTCATTTCTATGGTGTTCCTCACTTTCTTTACCAAAGAACTGGCACTACGAGCTTTCTTTGGGCCCATGGTAGCTTATTTAGTAGTCACACACATGTTGAGTGAGTGTGTGGGGAGTTTTGAACCAAGTGAGAGAGTAATTGTGGTTGGGGATCTTAATGCTAAAGTGGGTAAAAATGTTGTGGATGGAGTAGTAGGTAAATTTGGGGTGCCAGGGGTAAATGTAAATGGGGAGCCATTAATTGAGCTATGTGTAGAAAGAGGTTTGGTAATAAGTAATACATATTTTATGAAAAAGAGGATAAATAAATATACAAGGTATGATATAGCACGTAAGGAAAGTAGTTTGTTGGATTATGTATTGGTGGATAAAAGGTTGATGAGTAGGCTTCAGGATGTACATGTTTATAGAGGGGCAACGGATATATCAGATCATTATTTGGTTGTAGCTACAGTTAGAGTAAAAGGTAGATGGGACAAAAGGAAAATGGCAACAGCAAGTAAGAGAGAGGTAAAAGTGTATAAACTAAGGGAGGAGGAAGTTAGGGTGAGATATAAGCAACTATTGGCAGAAAGGTGGGCTAGTGCAAGTAGGAGTAGTGGGGGTTGAAGAGAGTTGGGATAGTTTTAAAAATGCAGTATTAGAATGTGGGGCAGAAGTTTGTGGTTATAGGAGGGTGGGTGCAGGAGGAAAGAGGAGTGAGTGGTGGAATGAAGAAGTAAAGGGTGTGATAAAGAGAAAAGGTAGCTTATGAGAGGTTTTTACAAAACAGAAGTGTTAGTAGAAGAGCAGAGTATATGGAGAGTAAAAGAAAGGTGAAGAGAGTGGTGAGAGAGTTCAAAAGAAGAGCGGATGAAAGAATGAGAGAGGATCTGTCAAGAAATTTTGCTGAAAACAAGAAAAATTTTGGAGTGAGATAAACAAGGTAAGAAAGCCTAGGGAACGAATGGATTTGTCAGTTAAAAACAGAGTAGGGGAGTTAGTAGATGGGGAGCTGGAGGTATTGGGTAGATGGCGGAATATTTTGAGGAACTTTTAAATGTCGATGAAAAGAGGGAGGCGATAATTTCATGTACTGGCCAGGGAGGTACAACATCGTTTAGGAGTGAAGAAGAGCAGGATGTGAGTGTGGGGGAGGTGCGTGAGGCATTACGTAGAATGAAAGGGGTAAAGCAGCTGGAATTGACGGAATCATGACAGAAATGTTAAAAGCAGGGGGATATAGTGCTGGAGTGGTTGGTATTTTTGTTTAATAAATGTATGAAAGAGGGGAAGGTACCTAGGGATTGGCAGCGAGCATGTATAGTTCCTTTATATAAAGGGAAGGGGATAAAAGAGAGTGTAAAAATTATAGGGGAATAAGTTTACTGAGTATACCAGGTAAAGTGTATGGCAGGGTTATTATTGAAAGAATTAGAGGTAAGACAGAGAGTAGGATTGCAGATGAGCAAGGAGGCTTTAGAGTGGGTAGGGGATGTGTAGATCAAGTGTTTACAGTGAAGCATATATGTGAACAGTATTTAGATAAAGGTAGAGAAGTTTTTATTGCATTTATGGATTTAGAAAAGGCATATGATAGAGTGGATAGGGGAGCAATGTGGCAAATGTTGCAAGTGTATGGAATAGGTAGTAAGTTACTGAAGGCTGTAAAGAGTTTTTATGAGGATAGTGAGGCTCAGGTTAGGGTGTGTAGGAGAGAGGGAGATTACTTCCGGTAAAAGTAGGTCTTAGACAGGGTTGTGTAATGTCACCATGGTTGTTTAATATATTTATAGATGGGGTTGTAAAAGAAGTAAATGCTAGGGTGTTGGGGAGAGGGGTGGGATTAAATTATGGAGAATTAAATGCAAAATGGGAGTTGACACAGTTACTTTTTGCTGATGATACTGTGCTTATGGGAGATTCTAAAGAAAAGTTGCAAAGGTTAGTGGACGAGTTTGGGAGAGTGTGTAAAGGTAGAAAGTTAAAAGTGAACATAGATAAGAGTAAGGTGATGAGGGTATCAAACGATTTAAATAAAGAAAAATTGGATATCACATTGGAGAGAGGGATTATGGAAGAAGTAAATGTTTTCAGATATTTGGGAGTTGATGTGTCAGCAGATGGGTTTATGAAGGATGAGGTTAACCATAGAATTGATGAAGGAAAAAAGGTGAGTGGTGCATTGAGGTATCTGTGGAGACAAAAACGTTATCCATGGAGGCAAAGAAGGGAATGTACGAAAGTATAGTGGTACCAACACTCTTATATGGGTGTGAAGCATGGGTTGCAAATGCTGCAGCGAGGAGGAGACTGGAGGCAGTGGAGATGTCCTGTCTAAGGGCAATGTGTGGTGTAAATATTATGCAGAAAATTCGGAATGTGGAAATTAGGAGAAGGTGTGGAGTTACTAAAAGTATTTGTCAGAGGGCTGAAGAGGGTTGTTGAGGTGGTTTGGTCATTTAGAGAGAATGGATCAAAGTAGAATGACTTGGAGAGCGTATAAATCTGTAGGGGAAGGAAGGCGGGGTAGGGGTCGTCCTAGAAAGGTTGGAGGGAAGGGGTAAAGGAGGTTTTGTGGGCGAGGGGCTTGGACTTCCAGCAAGCATGTGTGAGCGTGTTAGATAGGAGTGAATGGAGACGAATGGTTTTTGGGACATGACGATCTGTTGGAGTGTGAGCAGGGTAACATTGTGTGAAGGGATTCAGGGAAACCAGTTAATTGATTTAGTTGGACTTGAGTCCTGGAAATGGGAAGTACAATGCCTGCACTTTAAAGGAGGGGTCTGAGATAGTGACAGCTGGGAGGGACTTTTCTCAGCTGTAGTATCTGAGCTCCTCTGCAAAGACAGTGATTATGTATGAGTGTGGTGAAAGTGTTGAATGATGATGAAAGTTTTTTCTTTTTGGGGATTTTCTTTCTTTTTGGGTCACCCTGCCTCGGTGGGAGACGGCCGACTTGTTGAAAAAAAAAAAAAAAAACAATAATCAAGGGCCAAAAATAATGAATTGTTAATAAATGTTTTGTATGAACTCCTGGGGTGATGTTCACTCAAGCATAAACAATGCTAGACTGTGTGACAGTGTGCGTGGGTGGCAGGCCTACGGCCTTTGTATGTGCGCGGCACTGGTGGACAGGTTCAGTATTATATGCGAAAACTGAGACAATTTTTCCACGAAAAAAGTGATCGAAAACCAAAATCAGCGAAAACTGGGACAAGCGAAAACCAAGGGATGACTGTATATACCATTTTCAACATTCAAGGTCAGAGTTTTGCTTTTCACCACATAGACCCGTTCTCTCATATCTAGGGCCAAAATTTACTGCTTGCAGCTTATCTGAGGAAGCTGAACTCAAACTGCAGATCTGTGTGAAGGACCCTGACCTCAGTGACAGAACTATATGACATACAGTGCTTTTCCACTTAGTGGAAAAATTATTCCCACTGCAGCATGTAAAACCTGCAATGTTCTTAATGTAAATCCTCCTTGGTCTTTGTAATATAGTTTAGTTTTATGTGAAGATGTTAGAGGGCAAACTTAATTAGTATAAGTTATACATAGTTTTAAAGCATTCTTTACATTGCATAACAATTTCTTGGTTATAGTCTTTTCTAATTTTAAGAAATATTATATCTTTGGTTGCAGAATGACACTGGACCTGGAGGGTCACGTTATGAGTTGCTATACATAGTTTTAAAGCATTCTTATACAGTAGACCCTCATTTAGCACGACTTTATGTTGCGCGTTTTGGGTATTACGCGATTGAAGAATTGCGGCACATTTTTATCTAACACGACGTAAACCTTATATTACGCGATTCACTGGAGGGGAAAAATTTTGAGCGCGCGGTCGCCTGCGGTGGGCTAAATCATTGAGTCAGTGGGGGAGTCCTAGTGCTATCCCCAGCCACCTCACCCACCACGCATCCCTCCCACCGTTCAGTTTGGTTCGTACACGTGCAGGACAACAATAATCGGGAAGATCGCTGTGTTTATTTACATACATTTTCTCATTTTCACTGCATTTTGATAAATCTGCCAAGCAATCATGGCACCCAGTAAGCATACAAGTGTTCCACCAAGTGATAAGAAAAGGTTTAAGCGTTCAAGTCTAGGAATTACCAAGAAAATCGAGATATTAGATAAGCTTAAGAGTGGCTCACGTGTGGTGGATATAGTGAGGGCCTATGGCGTTAATGAAGCGTCAGTTCGTACAATTAGGAAGAATGAGGCGAATATACGAGCTTGTGTAATGAATAACCCAAAATGTGACCTCATGAAAAGAATGACACGTAGGTCCCAACAAGTAAATAAAACAGAAAACTTGTTGCTTGAGTGGATCGAACAGAAAACAAAGAAAGGTGCACCACTTAATTTCATCTTAATTAGGGAAAAGGCATTACAGTTGTTTAAAGCAGTGTGTGACAAGGAAGGAAGGCCTGAAAATGAGTGTGTGTTTAGCGCAGGCTGGTTTCACAACTTTAAGTTGCATAATAAGTTGCATAATATTAAGTTTTCTGGTGAAAGTGCTTCAGCTGATCATACAGCAGCAAATAATTTCCCTGCTGAATTTCAGGAACTTATTTCTGATGGTGGCTATAAGCCACAGCAAGTGTTTAATGCTGATGAGACAGGTGTTTTCTGGAAGAAAATGCCAACACGAACTTATATCAGTCAGCAAGAGAAAAGTGCACCAGGCTTCAAGGCAGCAAGGATCGCTTCACCTTGCTCCTTTGCGGTAATGCATCAGGTGATTTCAAGTGTAAGCCCATGGTTATTTACCGCTCTAAGACTCCTCGTCCTTTGAGAGGTGTGGATAAAAACACCTTACCAGTAATTTGGAAGTCAAACCAGTCAGCATGGATGACAGAGGAAATATTTATTGACTGGTTTAAGCATCACTTTATTCCTGAAGTCAAGTTTTACCTGCACAGCAAGAACCTTGCATTCAAGGCTCTCTTCATTCTTGATAATTCCCGTACTCATCCACAAGCTTTGCTGGATGTGACCCCACATATAAAAGTTGTATTTTTACCTCCAAATACAACATCTCTGATACAACCACTGGATCGGGAGTTATTCAGACATTCAAGTGTAACTACACAAAAAAGTTATAAAAAACTAGTTGCATCAATGGACTCTGACTCCAACCTGGCAGTACCAAGCTTCTGGAGAAAATTTAACATTGCAGATGCCATCAGCTATGCTAGAAGTGCATGGAATGAAGTGCCCCAATCAACATTAAATGCAGGCTGGGAAAGTTATGGCCTTCTGTAGTTAATTGTTTCACTGGTTTTCCCTTGCTTGAGAGTCAGGTTCAGGAAATTGTTCAGCTGGCAAGGAGATTACCAGGTGATGGTTTTGAAGATATGAATGAAGATGATGTGAATGAACTCTTAGAAGATAATGATGAAGACATGAGTCCAGAGGAAATGTTGGCAGAGTTTGATGCACAGATACAAGGGAGGAGATAACAGAAGAAGATGAAGAAGAACCTGAAGAAAAACAGTTAACATTGCAGCAGTTACGTGAGCAGTTCCATGTTGCTGCTAAACTAGCAGACTTTTTCATTGAAGAGGACCCTGACAAAGCTAGAAGCAGGGCTTTGAAACGGGGTCTAGACCAGCTGATGATGCCTTACCGTCAGCTGTATAATGAAATGCAGAATAAAAGAGCCCAGAGATCCATTACAGAATTTATGCACACACCAATACAACCATCGACTTCAGCACCAGGACCTCTACCATCCACTTCTACCGACAACCAACAACCATCCACCTCAGCCCAGTAGGGCCACACCATCCATATCCACTCTTCACTACAATCCACAAACATCATTACCCACAATTTAAGGTAAGAAATACTATTATTTCTTCAATTTTTGCAAGATCTGTTGGTCTAAAAAAACTTGTTTGGCTTTTTGGGGACTCCCAGGAACATAACCCTATTTTTCCCATAAGTTATTTTAATTATATAACACGATTTTACCTAACACGACGTTTTCAGGAACGTAACTACCGTGCTAAATGAGGGTCTTCTGTACATTGCATAACTATTTCTTGGTTATAGTCTTTTCTAATTTTAAGAAATATTATATCTTTGGTTGCAGAATGACACTGGACCTGGAGGTTCACGTTATGAGTTGCTGGTAGAGGGAGACAATTTACGAGAAGTCATCGCTACTTACGGCGTCGATGGCACCCGATGCACTTCCAACAACACTTATGAAGTTTTCACTTGTCTAGGCATTGAAGCTGCAAGGTAAGTACTTATTTCTCTACACTAAATATAACAAACTACAGTGGACCCCCGGTTTACGTTATTAATTTGTTCCAGAATGCTGTTCAAGTGCCATTACCAAACAAATGTATTCCCATAAGGAATAATGTAAATTAGATTAGTCCTTTTAGACCCCCAAAAATACACTTACATAATTGTTTGAGTTTGGAGGTGAATGTAAAACGGGGGGTCCACTGTATTAGTAAACATTCAGTAAACTTTCTTATAGAGAAACCTGACATAGTGTGATTTTGTGTAAATGTCATTGAAAAGTGCATCTGAAATGTCATAGCCTGCTGAAAAACCTTGATAATACTCACTGTAATCTGACAAAAAAAGATTAAGTAATTTGCAAAATTTGGGTAGTACCCTCTGTAGAATTTCATTCTGCTTGTCAGGCTACAAGTGGTACCCCAAGCCTTGTACCATACCATTCTAGCTAAGCCAGAGCAAGTTATGTTCATTAGACTGCATTTGTTCCTCACCCAACTAATGTTTTTTAAAATTTTATATGACTTAGGATTGTTGAATTCATATGAACCACTGGAGAATGTTCAGTGCATCAGTATCAGGAATTCGCTAAAGTTTGGTATCATACATAACTATAATAACAAAGCAGTTACTCGACACACATGACATTTGGAGCAGCTCTGGGATTGGACGACGTTGTCGGCCAATCAGAGGACTCCTCAGAGAGGAGAAATCGTCGCTCACACCCACAGCACTGTGACCCAGGACATTTCTTGGGTTATCCTCAGCTTAGAGGAAAACAGGCTTGCTGTCACTTCGAGCCCCATCCCTTCAAGAGGGTAAGGCGGTGACTAGCCTGCTTGTTCCCCCCCTCTACCCTCACCATCCCCCCACCTTATCCTGCCCCAACCAACCCCACCCATCACCCAAACCACTACACTGGCCTATCCACAGAACACTCTCCTCACACTGCTGTCCTTTTGACTTTCCTGTCATCTTATTTTTCGGCAACTTCGCCTTTTGGCGATTTAAAACAAGGCATTTTGACCATCCGGTAGCCTGTGTGTTTTTAAAATCCGGTCGATCTTTGCCTTGGGCCCCGTCCCCCTCACCTTCTCGAGGGTAGGCTATCGTAGGGGCTGACCTTCATAAGTCAGCTGAAGTAGGATGACAGTTTCACAGGAAATTATTTTCTTTACAGCATATTATCTGAGACAGCTTTAAACTAACAGGGCATCATGCCTAATATAAAAGTCAGACTTCGTGTCACTGGTGACAAGAAGTCCAAAAGAGAAATACTAGACTGCATTCGCAGTAATGCCACGGTGGCACCAGTGGATATCTTTGATACCTATTCTGGTGCAATACTACTGCTCTCCTCGGAAGAGGAACTACTACACCTACTAAAGAGAAATGTTCTTGACAAACTCACCAATGACGGTGTCACTCCCATTCCCCCTGACAACTTCCAGGCACAGCGCTCTGTGTTCGTTGCACGCATCAACAGCATCATGTGTGAGTATTCTGCTAATGAACTCATTGAGGAGATCAACCGGGAAAATGAGTTCAAGGTTCTCAATGCATACAAATTCAACAGGAATGTGGCCAACCAACAATCGCTGAAGCTCATCTTTGAGACTCCTGATGAGGCCAAGCTTGTTTGTGATTGCGGCCTGAAATGCTTTGGCATGAAATGCACACCTGACCAAGTGAGTATGGAAAGGTTTGTCTCAATCACCCAATGCTTCAGATGCTACCAGTTTGGACATAACACCAACAAATGCACCAAGGAGAAAACCATCTGCAGTATCTGTGCTGGAGAACATGTTCATAGGGAATGCCCCAACAGGAGCAAACCCAAGTGCATCCTCTGTGGCGATAAGCACCATGCTGTCTCCCCTGGCTGCCCCGCCAGGAAGGCTGCAATTCAGAAAATCCTGGACAACAGGAAGCCAGCACTGACCAACAGAACCACTGCTCAGTCACCTCCCATTGTGTCCCAAGGAGCCTTCCCCAACCTACCAAGCTCTGGCAGTGCCCCCACTGCTACCTCTCCATCCAACAATACCAGTGCCCCCACTGCTACCTCTCCAACCAACAATGCCTGGAACCAACCCAACTCCCACCCACCCCATCCCACCCCACCCCACCCTACTCCTAGCCCACCCCAAGCCCAAGGCACACCTTTCTACCCTATTCCCCCTGGCCCCATCCAAGAGGGAGTAATGAAGAGCACTGCCTTATTTTTGTTAGCAAAGGACCTGGCAAAGGGTGATGACCGGCTCTGCTGCACCCTCCTCAATGCCTTGTTTGAAGCCAATGGTTCCCCAGCCATACAATACCCTGACATAGTGCGATCTCATATGGGATCCTCTCCACAAACTCTGGCCCCTACCCAACCAGCCCTCGCAGGAAGTGATGATCCCGGCACCTGCTACACAAGCTGTTGCACAATCTACCGTCTTTGAGGCTCACCAAACTGACCACCAGGTCCAGAACTCACCGCCAATGAGGCTGACCTAACTGACCACACAGGTTCAGAACTCACCGCCAATGAGGCTGACCTAACTGACCACACAGGTTCAGAACCCACCGCCATTGAGGCTGACCAAACTGACCGCCCAGGCTCCCACGCTACTCAGAGGGAGACAGCCATTGGGCAACTAGCCTGTCTTGACGAGCTAGACCTCCACCCACAAGACCCAATGTCCCCTATCTCAAACAACGACAGTTCAGAGACCCCAGTACATCCGGGGACACAGATTCTGACATGAGTTCGGGATCAGAGAATGAGTCTGATTTGTCAACTGATGTTACCATCACCAACAGCAGTGATGAAGTCTCTATTCTTGCAGGAAAACACCCAAGAGTACACCCTCCCTCCCCCTCTGAAACACCATAGCAGGTGCAACCAACCCCATCGGTACTGCACCTCCAAACGTCCCTCCTCTGCTTGCAGCAACACACCTAAACACGTAAAATAATGGGGATCACAATTCTGCAAATCAACATTCACCACTTCTTCAACAACCGCTACCTCCTTGAAATAAGATTTGTGAACCACAACCCAGACATTATCCTCCTCAACGAAACAGCAGCCAGACCTGACCAACACATAAAACTCCCTGCTTACTCAACACTCGAGAAATTCAGAGGGCCTTATAGTGGAGTAGCCATCCTTGTGAAGCGGGGATACGAATTCTGCAACATCCATGTCAAAGAGGACAACATCCTAGCAATAGATCTGCTGACCTCATATGGCCGACTCGTAGTGGGAACAGGCTACTTTCCCCCAGACAGCCGTACATGAGTCTATCCCCATCCACAGGTTACTCAGTCGAAATGTCCCTACAGTCCTGCAGGGATTTCAATGCCCACCACCCCGCTCTCTTTAACTGTGGCGCCGCCCTCCGCAGGGTGACCACAAAGGGAAACAACTCTTCAACCTAATGGCGGCAAGAAATCTATCATTCCAGGGCCCATTCTTTAAATCATATGTGGGCCCCCACCCAGGGACACCTGACATAGTACTCACCAACAGGGACTGCGACCTGTTCCACTGCAAAGTGTCCCCGGGCGGCAACGTCGGCTCTGACCATATCCCTGTCATAAGCTACAATCCACCCCATTCCGCACCCATCCGCCCAAAACCCAACCAAAACACTAGGCTTCGACCCCTTCAGGACTACCTAGCAAACGACCAGACTATTCTTCTGACAACCAACCCTCCACTGCAATAGATGTGGCGATCGCCTCCCCGCAGAAAGAATCACCGAGGCCACTGAGCATGTTGCCAACTAACCACCTCCAGGGTCTACCAACAGTACAAACCAACCAGGAAAATAAAAGACAGCATGAACAATTACCAAGCTGAATGCAGAAGGCACCTCCTCTCAGGCCAGCCCACCGCGAGATACTCCAAGAATGAGAGGAATTAATAACCCTAATCACCCAGCACAAAGGGACCTATGGAAATACCTTGTGCTTCAAGCTAATCAGTACAAGCGCCAACCAGAACGATTCCCGGGCAAGATCCGCAGACTACTGGGGGCAAACACTCACCCACTCAACTCCTCACACACTCATTCACTAATGAGGATGGCGAGGATGTGACCACCTTGCTCGAGGACCCACAGGATCAAGCTAATTTGATGAGTGAGGGTGGAAGAAAATTCTCTCTCACGATGTCAGCAGAAGATTTAACAACAACCACTACCTGTGGGTCAATCAGTTGCGTGGACGAAAACTGGAAAGACTTCCATCCAATACCAACAATTGATACATCTTCTCTTGAACCAGAGCACCCTCTCACAAGGCCAATCACCCTTAAGGAAATGACCCAAGTCATTGGACGAATGAGAAATAAGGCCCCCGGCCCCTCAGGCATAATAGTAAAACAGATAAAATACCTACCCGTAATTGCAAGATGTCCCTATTAAACATCTTAAATGCTATCCTGGCGTCTGGCCACTTCCCCACATCATTCAAAACAGCTAAGATGATCTTCATCTCAAAACCCAATAAGGACACCCGTAACCCAGAAAACTACAGACCTATCTCTACTCAAGTCGCTGGCAAAGTCTTCGAAAAAATCATTTCAATAGACTGAACTACTACATTGAATTCAATCACCTCTTCTCCGAGAAACAGTTTGGTTTCAGGTCCCACCGTGGACGCAGCATGCTATCAACATCATCTATGATGCTGCTGATAGCCTGAGGAATCAAGGAAACCTGGCTCTATTACACGAGGACGTTCACAAAGCCTTGCAGCCTCTGGCACGATGGGCTTATATTCAAACTTGCCGATCTACCAGACTACAACTGGACCTTTCTCAGGCTCATATTCAACTTCCTAACAGGCAGAAGCATCATCCCCAACTTTAATGGCAAATCTGCAGTCCCATTCACCCCAACAGCTGGCGTACCACAGGCTCTTGCCTTAGCCCCATACTCTTCAATATCTATGTAAATGACCTCCCACAACAGAAC
This sequence comes from Cherax destructor, assembly GCA_009830355.1. Lineage (NCBI taxonomy): Eukaryota > Metazoa > Arthropoda > Malacostraca > Decapoda > Parastacidae > Cherax > Cherax destructor. Next base: position 21,671 of record WNWK01010008.1, read on the forward strand.
ATAATGACACCATTATCACCCAATTTGCAGGCAGCGTGATTCATGTAGTGTCATCCGCCCCCATAACAGGTGCAACAAAATACAGAGTAATAGCGAAAATGAATGAGGAATTACGAAGAACAGCTAACTGGGAGAAAAAGTGGAATCACAACTAACCAGAAAAGTCCTCATTAGCACCATTGGCTGTCTCCCATCAACAATAGAAGACAAAGGAGGTATCTCCATAAGAGGATCACGGTCGATATCAGAAACCTAACAAAATCCTGGGATATGAGATCGACAGATTACTTAACTCCACTTCTCACATCTCTAAAAAGTGAACCTAGCAAAAACCGCCTCAGCCAACTATTCAGATTCAAAAGCCCCCACATCAAGAAGCACCTCTACAAGATGATGATCAGGCCTCTGTTGGAATACCCTTGCGTCCCTATCACTAACAACTAAAACCAGCAGGCTGCGGCTCAACGAGTCCAGAACAAAGCCCTCCGCTTTATCACTGGGACCAGATTAAGGGACAGAATCAGAATTGAAGATCTACATGTACAACAAGAATTCGCTGCAATTAATGTAAGGATAGATAAACTAGCGAAAAGACAGCTATACAACATGCAAGAACTATATGTACCTGATAGAGAAACCCCCCCCAACCAGTAAACACAACCGACTATGTCATCACCGCACCTCCCCACCGAACCCAAAGAATGACTCTGCAGCAAAGAGTTAGGCGCTACATTCACAATGACAACTACCCACGTCCAAGAATCCTAGTGATCTCCCGTCGAACCAGAAGTGGATACCACCAGACCCAGTCTACGTTCAACAACATAGATAAATACTCCACATTTATGGGTGACCTACCTTTCAAACTACATCTTACAACTAACATTGTAACACCTATGAACTTCCTATTCTAGGACACCTCCTCCAGAAACGGCTTGAACAACTCCGGGCTGCACCAACAACATCAAAAGCCCAGCAACTACCACCTGTTGCACAGAAACTGCTCGTCCAGCACCAGGCTACCCACCATCAACATCGAAAGCCCCGCAACTACCACCTTTTGCGGCAGCCTTTCGAAAAAAAAATACAAATAGTATGCATTCTTCCAACTCAGTAGCATGCTGTGATACAGCAGTATAGCTGTGTGCAACTGATGGGTTGAAGGCATATCCTCCTCATAAAATTTACTTATGTATTACTCTACATACACACATTATGTTGCGCCAAAGTGGATGGCCACTTACCTTTACAACCCCCAACCTCCCCTCCCCCTCCCACCTATTTCCCAATTTCCATCCTTACCCATCCTTCTTCCTTCCCCATCTTACCGACGCTCAGGTCAAATCAAGCTCAAGCTCAGCTCAAGCAGTTACTCTTTCCTGTGCCTTTAACAGTAGTGTATCTACTCTAGCTGTATTTCCACAATTGTTGAATATTTTGGTGATTGAGATCTATTGGTAAGTCTCCTGCCAACTGCTGCTTCTCTGATATTATCAACATAGCAGTAATAATTTGACAGAGGCTGTGGAAGCATAATATTTCCTGCTCATTCTGATTTCAATTCAATCAAAGAGTGTGGTGTTACTTTCTCTTCCACTAAACATGATATTATAGGTCCCTCATGTTTAATGCAAGTTATAGACAATTCAGATATGTATTTATGAGTTAGGTAAAGAAGTCTGCAATCTTAAAATATTGCTGGTTATTCTTGTTATTATATTCTTGGAATAAGTGTATTGAGTTTCTATATGTTTAAGGTTTTGTAGAAATATCGTTTATTTTTTTTTTATGTTGACATTTCTTGAAAATTGTGAAAGAACCAGAGGTATAACACTAGTAACAAATTCTCTTTGATATCCTTTGTTTTTATTTGAACATTTACAGAATTATATTAAATTAAAGGGTGAAAAATGTAGAATAGTTACAGTTGAATTAAAACATTGCACCATAATGAACTGCAATCAGATCTAAAGCAAGTACTGTGTGCTAATTAGTCCATCTGTAATTCTACATAATTTACTAAGTTAAATTTCTTTAATAACAAATTTAATTACTCTAAAATTACTTCTGCTATCCTATTAATTCTCACTCTCTCACGTAGTCTTCATTGTTGAGGGCAGTCTTGTTAGTTTATTTATGTCTTGATTATGGTGCCCTCAAATATGCTATGAGCAGAAAATTTTGGCCTAGAGATAGAAAGGGGTGTGTGCAGTGGGTGTGACAGTAAAAAAAATCTTTGCCATGTAGTGCATGATGGGAATCTGATAACCTCTTAACCTTTATTTGGGCTAAAATAATGACTTTGAGGCATTTTCTTGGGTGGTTTTCATAGTTTTACCTGTTTTTTAATACTAATTGATGAGCCTGGAAACATACTAATGAAATGGAGATGAATTTGGTCAGTTTCAGACCAGAAGTGACCTGAAATAGGCCTCATAGTGGAGGAAATATTTGATTTTGGTGATTTTTCTGAGGAAGGGTAGAGGCTATTGGTTTGTTTTCTGGATTTTTACTAGGTCTACTTCAGTTACTGGGACGGCCTAAACCATGACCAAGAATTTTCAATTATACTAGTTTATTCCCGAAAAATAGGGAAGAACTTTGATTTTCTCATGTGATGATGGACTCAAAATGAAGAGACTTGGGAATGATTCATGAACAGAAAAAGGTTGCTTATTGTACTATTTTTAAATTGGAATTTACTGAATTTTGTGTAAAATTGGTGTCATTACCTTAAGGAGAAAGATCCTCTACTATTTTAGAAGATAAAATTGAAATGTTTACAATACATTAGGGCCCCGCTTTACGGCGTTTCACCTTTTGGCATTTCATTAACCCTTTGGGGGTCAGTGCCATACTAGTCGTTTACGAGCAGGGGTTGGTGCCGTCTAGTACGCGTAAATTCTAGCGGCCTCAAATTAAGTGGGACGCTGGTAGCCCTACATAGAAAGAATGGGTCTATGTGGTCAGCGTCGCAGTATAAAAAAAAATCCTGTACCACACACTGCATAATGAGAAAAAACTCTGACCGTTTTTTTTAAAACAAGCGAATTTTCAGTCTATTTTGTATGGTATTTATTGATGTATTCTCGTTTTCTTAGTCTCATTTGATAGAATGGAAGATATATTACAGAAATAGAGATGATTTGATTGGTTTGACAATGACAAGTACCTTGAAATTGAGCTCAGTAGCGAAAAATTTCGATTTTGCGATGTTCAAGAGTAAACAAATCACACCATGTCCAATACACATCAACTGGCGAGTCTAATATTCATGCACAAGTGCTCTGATATTATTATCCATTTTTACAATGATGCAGTTGTACATAACAGTAAATCTTCTATTTTTGTGAGAATAAAATTAAAAATGGAAAGCAAAAGTAAGTAAGATGAGCCTGGAGACGTGACTAATGAACAGAAAGATGTTATTTTAGTGCCAAGGAATGTCTGCCTTGTTTATTTGGACCCTATTTTGAATTGGCATCGTTTGAAATTTGTGTGAAATTGGCCAAATTCCATTTTCTGACCACTATTTTGGGTAGTGGAAATTGATAAATAGGTGGTTTCTTGTACTCAATCGATAAAGAAATGGAGTTCTAGCTAAAAGCTATAATTTTAGTAGACTGAAACATTGGAATTTACAAAATAGGGCTCAAAGTGGCGAAATCACCGATGGTTAAATGTCGGCAATACCGCTAACTCGCAAAAGCATAATTCCGTTAGTTTTCGATCATTCATAATTTTGGTGGCGTTATGACTGGAAAAGATTCTCTATCATTTCATAAAAAATTAAAATTTTTTTTTCAAAAATTTTCGGCCCAGGAACAGGTTTCAGAAGGCCTGTCGACCCCCAAAGGGTTAATACTGGCATTTCAATTATGATTAAAACCGTTATCGGCTCCCCACCTGACTTTCTAATACGGTACCACGTCCCACCAGTTTCTTTACATTCTCCATTATGTCTGAAACTTTCAAAATTCAAGTGTTTTAAAGTTATTTCATGTTTTATATATTCTTTTTTTTTAACCGTCGCCGTTTCCCACCGAGTGGGGCCCAAAATGAAAAGCAAAGTTTCCCATTTTACATTTAGTAATATATACAGGAGAAGGGGTTACTGCCCCTTGCTCCCGGCATTTTAGTCGCCTCTACGACCGCATGGCTTACGGAGGAAGAATTCTGTTCCACTTCCCCATGGAGATAAGAGGAAATAAGAAGAAGAACTAGTAAAAAATAAAGAAAACCCAGAGGGTTTATGAGACAGAAAAAAGACACCAGCAATTCTACCATCATGTAAAAACAATTACAGGCTTTGTTTTACACTCATGGCGGTTGCTGTCTACCAACCACACTAGTAATAATAATAATATGCAATAATCACTCTGAGGTGCATTAAATGTTGTATATTATGTTAATATGAAACATTTCATTAATCCATCTATGATATTTTTCAAAATTATAAACACTCTACGTATTATATAAACATGATAAACACATCCCTCAGTAGAATAAATTAACATAAATTTGAGATGTTATGTGTAGATGAACGTGTATGAACCAAAACCAGAGCGTTCATCTGCTTAGCCATACTCCGCATCTCTCTTCCCTCTCATTTACTCATTCTCTCTCTTCATTTATTCGTTACTCGTTTACTTCTCAACCTACATTAAGACTATAAATATTATAAGGTAATTAATGGTGTACTTGTGTGTATTTTACTTTTATTGTTTTTAATGCCCAGTTCTATTGCAAAAATTAATACGTACAGTGGTACCGACTTACGATGGTCCCAAACACACCCTTTTATGTAAGTTTATTTTTTAAAGGCTTTGTAAGTGTAATTTTGGGGGTCTAAACAGACTAGTCTATTTTACATTATTTCTTAAGGAGATAAATTGTTTGGTAATGCCACTTGAACAGCATTCTGGAATGAAAAATAGTAAGTCGGTACCACTGATATGTTAGTGTAAACTTATTTGGCATTTATATGCATTAATAAGTGGAAAAAAATGGTGTTCTGCTTTCCGGCAATGTCCGCTTTCCAATGGTAGCCTGGAACCTAACCTGCCATATAAGTGGGGCCCTACTGTTTGCATTTTATTTTTGCATCTTATATTCGATCAACTTTTATGGTGTATTTTTCCCAGAGCAACTATTATTAAGGGAATCACAATAACAATGGAAACTCATGGACTGGTGTGGATCGCGACATGTGATGTTGCTGGCTGACCTCATGACTTGCCGGGGCCAGGTCCTCGGTATCACAGACATGGACTTTCAAAAATGAAGGAATCTGTTCTTATGCTTGCTTCTTAAGTAAATGTTTATTTTTTTTTTTTTGGTGATTAATTCTGTATGGATATTTACTTATAAAACGTGGTGATAAGATTGCCCAACTTTAGCTCCTTGAGTTTAACATATTAACCTGTGCTAACTTGCTATGCCCACCACCTTGTAAAGGATTTCTTCATTTATGTTGATACAGTGGACCCCCAGTCACGAGCACCGAAAATCATACAATTATGTGAAGTATAATATTGTAAGTGCTTTTGTAGTGTATTTTTGGGGTCTGAAATGGACTAACCACCTTGACATTATTTCTTAAGGGAGTAATTGTTCGTAATGGCACTGAGCAGGCTTCTGAATGAATTTTGCTCGTTACTCGGGGTCCACTGTACCTTATATTCTAGGAAAGTGTCTTATTTTGTCATTTAACTATCAAACAATCCAGAGGAAAATTGCAAATTATTGAAGCGCTGTGACAGAGCTGGTAAGCTGGAGAGCAGACTTGTCAGGTCACCACTAAGTCACTCTACATGAGAATTTATTCTCTCAGAGTGAGAGAGAGGAGTGCAAATTACTGACATGAGTTAAGTTCAAGGAACTTCCAGTGATTTGACTTGTGAAAAATAGAAACAGGTACAGAAGCCTGGCAGTACATTACTCTGTGAGAGAGGCTTAATGTTGCTGAACCGCTCCTGACATGCCCCAGGCAGTGCCCCAGATGCCCCTTGGTTTACTCAGCCTGAACCCAGGAGCACCCTGGTTGCTCAGCCTGAACCCCAGGGGCTTCCTGGTTGCTCAGCCAGAGCCACAGTGAGCACCCTGGTTGCTCAGTCAGAGCCCAGGGAGCACCCCAGGTTGCTCAGCCAAGTCCCCAGGAGCACTCCTGATTGCCCAGTCAAGTCCCCAGACAACACCCCTGGTTGCTCAGCCAAGTCCCCAGACAACACCCCTGGTTGTTCAGCCAAGTCCCCAGACAACACCCCTGGTTGTCAATAATCCCCAGGGGCACTGCAAGTATTGCTAGTTGGGGGACTCCATTATAAGACACCAGTATACAGAATTCTTTAAAATACTTTCATATTGAGGATGTTTCTCAGGTGCAAAGATCAAGGATAGATGTGATAAGTTTACAGAAGTAACAAGTATTCTGAGAAAAGTGGATTATTTCCTGCCTTTCCTTACATCAAATATGAATGACTCCCATTTCCCAGGGTGTTCTCTGATTCCTATGGATTTAGTGCTTTCACAGATAAAAAGATAATTATTTATAAGAAACCAATGATTTAAGCAGATCAGATCAGAAGATTCTTAACCCTTTAACTAGCACGGCATTGATCAAGTACCTCCACTAGTTTTCCCAATATTCAACAAAAAAAAATGTTAAAAAAAAATAGGCTAATTTTGTGTGTAATAAGACCCCAAAATTTTTAGGGTCACTACTTACCAGGATGTGGCGTAAATTGGGCACTGGAAGCTCACATGCGGCAACATGGAGTCCTGCCACTTGCAGAAATGTTACAGATATACTTTTTTTTCATATTAAGTGAAATAAAATATTTAAAAAAGAAAGTTGAAAGTAAACATACATAGATAATAAGGTGATGAGGGTATCAAATGATTTAGATAAAGAAAAATTGGATATCACATTGGAGAGAGGGATATGGAAAGAAGTGAATGTTTTCAGATACAGGTGAACCTCCAGTTACGAGTTTAATCTGTTCCGTGACCTTTTCTCGCATCTCAATTTGCTCATTTGTAGAGTCATTTTCCTCATTTAAATTAACTGAAATGCAATCAATCTATTCCAGCTATCAGGATAACGACAATACTTCAATATTTTGCTAATATCACCTATAGCTTATTTATCTACAGTGGACCTCGGAAATCGAACATAATCCGTTCCAGGGCTTGTTCTTAACCCGAAATGTTCAATAATCGATTAATATTTCCCATAAGAAATAATGGAAATACAAATTTAAACCGTTCCTGCTGTCAGGAGGCATGACAAAATAGTACTTCACTATGAAGCTATTATCAACTTGACAGCTTATTTATCTATCACAGTTCATCTAATATGACATAATAAACAATATAAATAACATAAAACCTGATATACACTCTAGAATGAATAAATTATGTATGTCATTACGAATGTGGTGGGGGCATTTTGGTCGCTATGAAAACATCTTCCATTCTTTCCTCCTTCAGATGTGTTAGTATAAGAGAAAACGGAGTTTGTAATGCTAACTGCATTAGATCCTTCCAGTCGGCGCGGAGGAACAGAAATCATTCATGTCCAGGCTGGTAACAGCACAACAACAACAACTGGTTTGTTTACAAAACTCCGAACCTTCATTTAATCTGTTTACTCACCTCGCACTCTACATTAAGACTGCCTCTACCCTGCCTCTCACCACTGCCTCCCCACCACTGCCTCTCACCACTGCCTCTACCATTACCTCTACCACTGCCTCTACCACTGCCTCTACCATTGCCTCTACCACTGCCTCTACCACTGCCTCTACCATTACCTCTACCACTGCCCTACCACTGCCCTACCATTGCCTCTACCACTGCCTCTACCACTTAACCTCCCACTGCCTCCCACCACTGTCTCACCACTGCCTCTACCACTGCCCCTCACCACTGCCTCTCACCACTGCCTCTACCACTGCCTCTCACCACTGCCCTCACCACTGCCTATCACCACCACTGCCTCTAACACTGCCTCAACAATGAACAAGCTCCAAACACAATTAATTAATGTGAAATGTTTGGAAGAGCAAGCAAGATAATGTTCACTGGAGGATAAACAAAGCTAGACTGACCCCACGGCCTGGGCGGACAGGTCTGGTACGCACTTGTTCGATTAGCGATATCGAATTTGTTATTCTATTTCCGATTTGTTCTATTACGAGCTGTTCGATTTCCAAGGGTCCACTGTACAATTCTTTTTAATATGACATAATAAACGATATAAATAACATAGAAACCTGATACTATATACTCTAGAATTAATAAAATATGTCATTACGTGTGTGGTTACATAGTGCTGGTGCGGCGGCAGCGGAGGACAAAAGTTTGTCTGGTGACAGGACAAAATGCTCCTTGAATATTTCAAATATCAATTCTAACTTATTTATCTATCACAACTCATCTAATATGACATAATAAACAATATAAATAACATAGAAACCTGATAAGTGTATCGACTAACGATCTTAATCCGTTCCAGGAGCTAGACCTCAACAGAAAAATCGTTATTCAAACCTTGTTTCCCATAAGAAATAATGTAAATACAATTAATCCGTTTCCACCCAAAAATTTGCAAAAATTCTTTTTTTAAAGAATAAATACTATAGTTTTGCATACAAAAAAACAATGAGAAATAAATATAAAGCACTAATTATAATGGACAAATGAACAATTAAATAAGTTTTACCTGTATTGAAGACTCTTGTTGGCATATGAGAGAGTTTGTTTGGAGGCAGGACAAATAGTCCTTCAATGACAATAATATCAACTCTACAGCTTATTTATCTAGCACAATTCATCTAATATGACATAATAAACAATATTAATAACATAGAAACATGATATAAACTCTAGAATGAATAAAACATGTCATTAAGAATCTAAGGACTGGTGGAGTGTGTTGTGTTGTTGTTGGGTATAGGGCCACTGACCATAGCCGTGGTGGTAGTCGGTTTCAGCAGAAAGCAGCTACCACTATCACACAAACAATGTGCATAATTTATAAATAAGAATTTTTTTTTTATTTTTATTAACACATCGGCCGATTCCCACCAAGGCAGGGTGGCCCGAAAAGAAAACTTTCATCATCATTCACTCCACTGTCTTGCCAGAGGGGTGCTTTACACTACAGTTATAAAAACTGCAACATTAACCCCCCTCCATCAGAGTGCAGACACTGTACTTCCCATCTCCAGGACTCAAGTCCGGCCTGCCGGTTTCCTGAATCCCTTCATAAATGTTACTTTGCTCACACTCCAACAGCACGTCAAGTATTAAAAACCATTTGTCTCCATTCACTCTATCAAATACACTCACACATGCTTGCTGGGAGTCCAAGCCCCGACACAAAACCTCCTTTACCATCCTCCTCCTCTGAATCAATTTCCTTAAATGTTGTCTGATGTTGTTCCTGAAGAAGCTATTTCAGCTCTTCAGTGGTTAGGTCTACCCTGTGGTCCTCCACTAACTTTTCCACATCCTCACCACTTACCTCCAACCCCAGGGACTTGCCCAATTCCACAATATCTTCCACAACGGGCCCAGGGTCGTCAGGGTCAGCCTCAAATCTTTCAAAATCCCTCTTAACACAATCCAGCCACAGTGGTCTCCAAGCCGGTTCAAAGTCCTGAAGTCACTCCTCCCAAGCCTTACCTATAAGGCCTGTGCAATGGAGGATATTGAAGTGACCTTTCCAGAACTCTCTTAGGGTCAACTCAGTGTCCGAGGTCACTTCAAAGCACTTTTCAAACACTGCTTTGGTGTACAGTTTTGAAGTTAGAAATGACCTGCTGGTCCATGGGCTGGATGAGGAGTGGTGTTAGGAGGCAAGAACTTCACTGTGATGAAACTGAAGTTGACAAATAGTCTTTCAAGTTGTGAGAATGAGCAGGAGCATTGTCCAGTACCAGGAGGCACTTGAGTGGCAATTTCTTTTCCAGGAGGTATTTCTTCACACTGGGGCCAAACACTCCAGTGAGCCATTCCATGAAAATTGCCGTCATGACCCATGCCTTGGTGTTAGCCTTCCAATACACACACAAATTATTCTTGTTAACATTGTGTTTCTTGAACACTCTGGGATTTTCAGAGTGATACACCAGTAAAGGCTTCACTTCAAAATCCCCACTAGCGTTACCACACAACATGAGAGTTAGCCTGTCTTTCATAGGCTTTTTGTCCTGGCAGTGCCTTTTCTTCCTGAGTAATGAAGGTTCTGTTTGGCATTTTCTTCCAAAACAGGCCTGTTTCATCACAATTAAACCCTTTTTTTGGGTTTAAATTTTTCAGTGTTAATGAACCACTTGAATTCCTGCACAAATTTTTCAGCTGCATGTTTGTCTGAGCTGGCTGCCTCACCATGCCTCACAACACTGTATGCCACTAAGTTTCTTAAATCTCTCAAACCAGCCTTTGCTGGCTTTAAAATCACTCACATCACCACTGGTTCCAGGTTTTGTCTTGACAAGATCTGCGTGAAACTGCCTTGCCTTTTCACAAAATATCGCCATGGAAATACTATCACCTGCTATCTGTTTTCATTGATCCACACCGCCAACAACTTCTCAACCTCATCCACTGTTTTCGATCTATTTTTCGTTAACATCAACAATAATAGTAATAATAATAATAATAATATGTATAATAATACAGTGGTCCTTCAAGTTTCGGTGATTCGACTATCGGTGATTTCGAGGTTCGAGCGCTTTCGGTCAATGTTTCCCTCGACTATCGGTCCATTCCAGACCTGTCCGCCTGCCCTCGCTTGCGCGCCTCACCGCGCTGGACGCCAGTCTAGCATTGTTTACCATTGAGAGAACATTACCCAGCGTGCTCTTTCAAACATTTCACAATAAATTTATTCTGTTTATTGCTGGTTTAGTGATTGTCACTGTGAATTAAGTCACCATGGGTCCAAAGAAGCTTCCTAGTGGCACCCCTGTGTTAAAGAAAGTGAGGAACTCCATCAAGTGAAGAAGGAGATTGTAGAAAATATGAGAGTTGCGTACGTGTGAGTGAGCTTGCCAGGATGTACAACAAAACACATCTACTATCACCTCTATCCTGGCAAAGAGAAAAGAAATCAAGGAAGCTAATGTTGCAAAAGGTGTTGATTTTTTTTTATTAACACATCAGCCGTTTCCCACCAAGGCAGGGTGGCCCGACAAAGAAAAACTTTCATCATCATTCACTCCATCACTGTCTTGCCAGAGGCATGCTTACACTTCAGCTACAAACTGCAACATTAACACCCCTCCTTCAGAGTGCCAAATGGGAAGTACAAGTGAGGGCACTCTGAAGGAGGTGTTAATGTCTTACGAATTTACTAACTTTTTCGCTAAGGTGTTTGAGGAGGTAGATCATGGTAATGAATATGATATTGTGTATATGGACTTCAGTAAGGCTTTCGATAAAGTTCCACATCAGAGGCTACTGAGGAAACTTAAGGCACACGAAATAGGAGGAGAAATTTTTTCCTGGGTAGAGGCATGGTTGACAAATAGGCAGCAGAGAGTTTGCATAAATGGAGAGATATCAGAATGGGGGCACGTCCTCAGCGGTGTTCCACAGGGGTCAGTTTTGGGCCCCTGTTGTTTACAATTTACATAAACAACATAGATGAGGGAATAAATAGCAACATAAGCAAATTTGCTGATGACACCAAAATAGGACGTCCAATTTATTCTAATGAGGACATTAGAGCACTCCAGGATGATTTGAATAAACTGATGCAGTTGTCGGAGAAGTGGCATATGCAGTTTATTGTAGACAAATGCAAAGTTCTAAATGTTGGGCAGGACAATAACCATGCCACATATAAACTGAATAATGTAGATCTTATTACTTGTGATTGCGAGAAGGATTTAGGAGTTCTGATTAGTAGTAATCTGAAACCAAGACAACAGTTCATAAGTGTTCGAATAAATCTAACAGAATCCTTGGCTTCATATCAAGAAGTATAAATAATAGAAGTCCTCAGGTTGTTCTTCAACTCATATATCTTTGGTTAGGCCTCATTTAGATTATGCTGCACAGTTCTGGTCACCGTATTACAGAATGGATATAAATGCACTGGAAAATGTACAGAGGAGGATGACAAAGTTGATCCCATGAATCAGAAATCTTCCCTATGAGGATAGACTGAGGGCCTTGAATCTGCACTCTCTAGAAAGGCGTAGAATTAGGGGATATGATTGAGGTGTATAAATGGAAAACAGGAATAAACAAAGGGGATGTAAATAGCGTGCTGAAAATATCCAGCCAAGACAGGACTCACAGCAATGGTTTCAAGTTGGAAAAGTTCAGATTCAGGAAGGATATAGGAAAGCACTGTTTTGATAATAGAGTTGTGGATGAGTGGAACAAACTCCGAGTACCGTCATAGGGGTGGGACGTTGTGTAGTTTTAAAAATAGGTTAGATAAATACATGAGTGGGTGTGGGTGGTGCGAGTTGGACCTGACTAGCTTGTGCTACTAGGTCAGATGCCATACTAATTCCTTAAGTGAAAGTGACCTGACTACCTGGAGAGGGTTAACTCCAGGTGGGGTGTGGGTGGGTGTGAGTTGGTCCTGACTAGCTTGTGCTACTAGGTCAGATTCCATGCTCCTTCCTTAAGTGAATGTAACCTGACCTGGCTGGGTCGGGGGATTGGCTTAAACCGGTTGGAGACTTGGACCTCCCTCGCATGGGCCAGTAGGCCTGCTGCAGTGTTCCTTCTTTCTTGTGTTCTTGTGTAACTGGAGGTTCCACTGTATTTGGAAGTTGTCTTGTCAGCAGATGGTTTTGTGAAGGATGAGGTTAACTATAGAATTGATGAAGAAAAAAAAGGTGAGTGGTGCATTGAGGTATCTGTGAAGACAAAAACCTTATCCATTGAAGCAAAGAAGGGAATGTACGAAGTACTGTATAGTGGTACCAACACTCTTATATGGATGTGAAGCATGGGTTGTAAATGCTGCAGCGGAGGCAGCTGGAGGCAGTGGGGATGTCCTGTCTAAGGGCAATGTGTGGTGTAAATATTATGCAGAAAATTTGTAGTGTGGAAATTAGGAGGAGGTGTGGAGTTACTAAAAGTATTAGTCAGAGGGCTGAAGAGGGGTTGTTGAGGTAGTTTTTGTCATTTAGAGAGAATGGAACAAAGTAGAATGACTTGGAGAGCGTATAAATCTGTAGAGGAAAGAAGGTGGGGTAGGGGACGTCCTCGAAAAGGTTGGAGGGAGGGGGTAAAGGAGGTTTTGTGGGCGAGGGGCTTGGACTTTCAGCAAGCGTGCGTAAGCATGTTAGATAGGAGTGAATGGAGACGAATGGTTTTTGGGACCTGACAAGCTGTTGGAGTGTGAGCAGGGTAATATTTTGTGAAGGGATTCAGGGAAACTGGTTAGCCAGACTTGAGTCCTGGAAATGGGAATTACAATGCCTGCACATTAAAGGAGGAGTTTGGGATATTGGCAGTTTGGAGGGACATCTAAACTGTTGTATCTGAGCACTTCTGCAAAGACAATGATGTAAGTTTTTTTCTTTCTTTTTGGATTTTTCTTTCCTTTTGGGTCACCCTGCCTCGGTGGGAAACGGCTTATGTGTTAAAAAAAACATAGTTTTTATATTCTGATAACTATAACTTACAGTAGAGCTTCTGATTTCATAGCCAGTTGTTGTTCTGACACAAATATTAGGTACGGAAATAGTAATCAAACAGTCACAAACACAATGACAGGTGGCTCAGTCACATACTACAGCCTCTCCTCACTTAACGACGGAGATAGGCCTAAGACCCTCGATTTCGTTGCAATCGAGGAATGACCCCTTACTGACACTTCAAAAGTGTCACCACCCCTCCCTCTCCCCACCTTCTCCTCTCTCTGTATAGCCCCCAGCCCCACACACCCTCCCATACCTCTCCATATATGTCAGTTTTTATTAATTTGGGCTTCTTTATCATGTCTTTCTATCTGTCTGCCTGACTGAATGAATTACTGACTTGACTTTAATGACTTACTGACTTGACTGAATGACTTACTGACTTGATTGAATGATTTACTGACTTGACTGAATGACTTACTGACTTGACTGAATAACTTACTGACTTGGCTGAATGAATTACTGACTTGACTTTAATGACTTACTGACTTGACTGAATGACCTACTGACTTGACTGAATGACTTACTGACTTGATTGAATGATTTACTGACTTGACTGAATGACTTACTGACTTGACTGAATGACTTACTGACTTGGCTGAATGAATTACTGACTTGACTGAATGACTTACTGACTTGACTGAATAACTTACTGACTTGGCTGAATGACTTACTGACTTGACTGAATAACTTACTGACTTGGCTGAATGAATTACTGACTTGACTGAATGACTTACTGACTTGACTGAATAACTTACTGACTTGGCTGAATGACTTACTGACTTGACTGATTGACTTACTGACTTGACTGAATAACTTACTGACTTGACTGAATAACTTACTGACTTGGCTGAATGACTTACTGACTTGACTGAATGACTTACTAACTTGACTGAATAGCTTACTGACTTAACTGAATGACTTACTGACTTGACTGAATGACTTACTGACTTGACTGAATGACTTACTGACTTGACTGAATGTCTTACTGACTTGACTGAATGACACACTGACTTGACTGAATGACTTACTGACTTGGCTGAATGACTTACTGACTTGACTGAATGACTTACTGACTTGACTGAATAGCTTACTGACTTAACTGAATGACTTACTGACTTGACTGAATGACTTACTGACTTGACTGAATGACTTACTGACTTGACTGAATGTCTTACTGACTTGACTGAATGTCTTACTGACTTGACTGAATGACACACTGACTTGACTGAATAACTTACTGACTTGGCTGAATGACTTACTGACTTGACTGAATGACTTACTGACTTGACTGAATGACTTACTGACTTGACTGAATGACACACTGACTTGACTGAATGACACACTAACTTGACTGAATAACTGACTTGACTGAATGACTTACTTGACTGAATAACTTTCTGACTTGACTGAATGACTTACTTGACTGAATAACTTTCTGACTTGACTGAATGACTTACTGACTTGACTGACTTACTGAAAAGAGTGATGTTTATCACATAAGTTTCTGTAATGGTCGCGTCACTTTTTTATGGTATTGTAACAAGTGTCAGATAACTGATGACAGTCAGTGACATTTGATAAATTGCACTGCTGCAGGAACCCTCCTTGTGTCATGTTTATTATTATGAAATATGTATGACATTTAAAGTGCCCCAGAGCGATTATTATTATTTATTAATTATTATTATTATTATTATTATTATTATTATTATTATTACCATCAACATACCTTGTTCACTGAGTATAATAATTTCTTAATTGCTGCCAGAGAGACACCGAGAATGTAAAACACACGAACACACCAGCTAACCACTTTACTGTCAATTTCTTTGTACTTCCATTTTCCTCTTCCAAGTGCTGCTTTTTTTTTTTTTTAAATTTGTAGGTAAGTGAGGATCAACATCTGGAATGCTAGCAGTAATGCGTAGATCAATGGTTTGACAATTAACCCTTTAACTGTCCAAACATTGATCTGTGTTCTACTGCTAGCGCTCCAAACATAGATCAACGTTTTATTTTTCCTGCTCTCATATTTGGTGTCAAGAGGCCTGATAGACCTAGGCAGTATAGAATGGGTCTTAACACTCAGTGTGTGCAGTATTAAAAATCTGGGACCACTTAGTACCTTGTGGGAGCACCATTCAGTTGAGTGCCAGCTAGAGCAAACAGCGGCAAACACCAGGGATTCACTAATGCCATGTTGTATTAAGCTACAATCATAAGTACAATAAGAAAGGTAGCTAATGAACGAATGATCAGTTACAAAAGTATGACTTATTATTTCAAACTGATTCAGTGATCTTCAGTTTTGTGGAGTGACTGAATAGAGATGGTGAAGATTCAGCAATTTACTTAGTTTCAATAGAAATACAATGGGACAAGATGTGTTACCAATATGTATGGGATTAGTTAAAGGAAGGCTGGTTTTGTTTGGCATAGTGTATTTATGCTGTTTCAATTACCTTAAGGAGACGAGATGCTTTTTAACAATAGCTGTAAATTGATTGGCAGATAGGGGACCTTGCAAGGCTTCAGGCAAGGAATTCCCGATATTTTGGCTTTTTATGCATACTATTTGAGTTTTCTCACAGGTTGAGTTGGACACAAGCTGGTCAAAGAGGGTTTTGTGTCATGTGTTATGCCTGTGTAGTCTGTTGAAACTGTCAAGGAAAAGTTTCAGAGAAGGGTTTATATTGGAATTTAATGTCCTATATATATATATAGTAGTCACACTAGTATGAGTGCAAATTTTGCATATTAAAGAGGTATTGTTAACAATCACGCAAAATACTAGGATTGGGTGATGGCTAAAGAATAGTGCTCTGCAACCATCCACTTTGATTGCATAAGAACAAATTTTTACTACATGCAGCAAATTCCTAGTATGAATAAGGTTCCTACATATAAGTGAATTCGAACAAGAAGAAGCTTCACAAGGCAAGAGAAAATTCTCATATCTGTATGTTCTCACGAATAGTCAATGTGACCCGAGATAAAAGTAGTTTTCAATTCTGATGGGAAGTCTGGTAGCTGCTTGGTCCCCTAATAGATTGTACCAATTTATGTTTGGAATGTTAATGTCACTAACTATTACCACCTCATGGTTACTACTTATTAGTTTAATTTCGCCCTACACAAGGGCATCATTTTCTTGGCTTTGTCTTAAATTCCATAATATACACTGAGTCATATGCTTCTATATCAAGCTTTTGAATTTCAATTGTATGAAGTTCATTGTGAACATACACAATCCATCAACTACCTTTTATTAACTCTTTGAGGGTCCGTCCCATAGTTCTACGCCTTCGATGCCTGGGTCCAAACTGTAGTTCTACGCCATAAGCTTAGCTCACTCAGATAAGCTGTGAGTGGTAAATTTGGGCCTAGATATGAGAGAATGCATCTGTGTAGTAAGTGTGCACCATATAAAACAAATCTTGCAGCACACAGTACATAATGAGGAAAAAAAACTGCGACCGTGTTTTAGGATTTAAAACAGTGACTTTGCAGTGTATTTTCATATGGTTTTTACGGTTGTATTCGTGGTTTCTTGGTCTCATTTGATAGAATGGAAGATATATTACAGAAATAAAGATGATTTTGATTGGTTTTAGCACTGAAAATAGCTTGAAATTGAGCTACATTGATATACATCAACTGGTGAGTCTGATATATGTTCACAAATTCTCTGATATTATTTATACACTTATTACAATATTGCATAACAGTAAATCTATTTTTTGGTGTGAATAAAAATTCTTTATGTAAATTAAATATCCAAATGGAATTCATCTGTAAAGCCTGGAAAAACATAACTAATAAACAGAGGAAATGTTATTTTAGTGCCAGAAATGCCTGTATTGTTTATTCTGGACCCTATTTTGAAATTGGAATATTTTGAACTTTGTGTGAAATTGGCCAAATTGCCAATTTCCGATCACTTTGTTGGGTAGTTGAAATAGTTGATTGGGCGATTTCTTGTGCTCAATAGATAAAATGGAACACATACTAGCGAAATAGCTAAGAATTTGGTCTAATGGAACAATGTAATTGGCTGAAAATAGGACTCAAAGTGGGAAAAATCGCCAATGAGTAAATATCGCTGACAACAAAATTCGCAAGAGCGCATTTTCATTAATTTTCCATCAAATTTCATACTTTTTTGTTGTATTACCTTCAGAAAAAGATTCTCTACCATTTCATAAGGAAAAATGAGAAAAAAAAAATAATTCTTGCACCCTGTGGGGAATTTTCAGATTGGGGGTCTGTCTGGACCTTCAAAGGGTTAAGTAAGGTGAGGTACCAATATTCTAAAAACTAGCAAATGTTACCCCAGTGTTCAAAGAAAGGGAGACAAAACTTGTGCCTTCAACTATCATCCCATTAACTTAGCATCAATGTTTTAGTGATTCAGAGAAACTGGTTAGGACTTGAGTCTGGGAGATGGGAAGTACAGTGCCTGCTCTGGAGGAGGGGTCAGGATGTTACAGTTAGGAGGGTAATTTCATTTGTCTGCATATATGGCAAGACATTTGCTGAGTGAATGATGGTGAATGTTTTTTTTTTTTTTTGGGGGAGAGGAAGAGAGGGAGGAGGGAAATCACCCACCCTTGGTGGGAGCCAACTGTTGTGTTAAAAAAAATTTGAGACAGTTATTAGGGACAAGTTCATGAATTTTCTGAAAAAAAATATTAACTTATTAATAACCAGAAACCAACATGATCTTCCCAACAATAGATTGTGTCTGACAAACTTACTAAAAAAACTTAATGGCTTATGAAAGAACTAGGATTAAAAAAAAAAAAGACAATGAGATGTAGTACAGTGGACCCCCGGTGTTCGTGATGCTCCAAATTCGAACAATTATGTAAGTGTATTTTTGTAAGTGTATTTTTGGGGGTCTAAAAGGACTGTCTAATTTACATTATTCCTTATGGGAATAAATTCATTTGGTAACGGCACTTGAACAGCATTCTGGAACGAAAAAATCACGAAAACTGGGGGTCCACTGTATGTCTAGATTTTCCCCCAAAAAAAGCATTCATTGAGTTACTCCATTGAAGATTGCTAGCCAGAATAAAGGCATATGGCATATGAGACCAACTTCATGGCTGGCTTAACGACTGGCTCACAAACAGGAAAGAGAGTGTGGTAGTGAGGTGTCTAGAAGTAAAGAGTGGAGTTCCTAAGGGACCAATTCTTGGTCCAGTCCTCCTCACAATGTACAGTGGACCCCCGAGTATCGTAATTAATCCATTCCAGGAGCTAGTACTTAACACGAAGTTTTCGAAATTCGAACCATTATTTCCCATAAGAAATAATGTAAATACAATTAATCCGTTCCACAAAAAAATATTCACATACTAAATTAAAAACAATATATATATATATATACATTTACTTACCTTTATTGAAGAGTTGCAGGCATCTGGAAGGTAGAGTTGCTGAAAGGGGCAGGAGTTAGTGGTTGGAAGGGGAATCCCTCCAAAGGACTTCAGGTGTCAAAGCCCTCTCTGGGGTTACTTCCTTCTTGGTCTTTTAATGCCACTAGGACCAGCTTGAGAGTCACCAGACCCCTGCCTGGTGAAGTAACTGTCCAGAGTCCTCTGTTTCTGGCGACCCTTCAACACTTTCCTGAAGTGCGACATGGCTCTGTCACTGAAGTGGCTGCACAGAAGGCTCATTTCAGCTTGCTCAGGGTGGTGTCTTTCAACAAATGTCTGCAACTCATTCCACTTTGTACACATCTCCTTAAGCACTGAAGAGGGCACCTCCTTCTGTCTCTCACCCTCCTCCTTTGAAGCAATAACCTCAGCTGTGGTCTGTTGCTGTTCCAGATGAAGCTCTTGTAGCTCTTCAGTTGTTAGCTCTACCCTGTGGGCCTCCACCAACTCTTCCACATCCTCACCACTCACCTCCAACCCCAGGTTGTTCCCCAATGCCACAATAGAGTCCACAACAGGCACAGGGTCGTCAGGGTCAAGGTCAGGGTCAGCCTCAAATCCTTCAAAATTCCTCTGTTGGACACAACCTGGCCACAATGGTCTCCAAGCAGAGTTCAAAGTCCTGGAAGTCACTCCCTCCCAAGCCTTACCTATAAGGCGTATGCATTGCACAATGTTGAAGTGATCTTTCCAGAACTCTCTTAGGGTCAACTCAGTGTCCGAGGTCACTTCAAAGCACTTTTCAAACAGTGCTTTGGTGTACAGTTTCTTGAAGTTGGAAATGACCTGCTGGTCCATGGGCTGGAGGAGAGGAGTGGTGTTAGGAGGCAAGAACTTCACTCTGATGAAATTAAACTTGTCAGACAAACTCTTGCAAGTTGTGAGGGTGAGCAGGAGCATTGTCCAGTATCAGGAGGCACTTGAGTGGCAATTTCTTTTCAAAGAGGTATTTCTTCACAGTAGGGCCAAACACTCCAGTCACCCATTCCTTGAAAATCTCCATAGTGACCCATGCCTTGGTGTTAGCCTTCCAATGCACACATAAATTATTCTTGTCAACACTGTGATTCTTGAAGGGTCTGGGATTTTCATAGTGATACACCAGTAAAGGCTTCACTTTAAAATCACCACTAGCATTAGAACAAAACATGAGAGTTAGCCTGTCTTTCATAGGCTTGTGTCCTGGCTGTGCCTTTTCCTCCTCAGTAATGTAGGTCCTGTTGGGCATTTTCTTCCAAAACAGGCCTGTTTCATCACAGTTAAACACTTGTTGGGGGAGGAATTGTTCAGCCTCTACGAACCCCTGGAATTCCTGCACAAATTTTTCAGCTGCACGTTTGTCTGAGCTGGCTGCCTCACCATGCCTCACAACACTGTGTATGCCACTACGTTTCTTAAACCTGTCAAACCAGCCTTTGCTGGCTTTAAAATCACTTGCCTCACCACTGGTTGCAGGCATTGTCTTGACAAGATCTGCGTGCAACTTCCTTGCCTTTTCACAAATTATCGCCATGGAAATACTATCACCTGCTATCTGTTTTTCATTGATCCACACCGCCAACAACTTCTCAACCTCATCCACTGTTTTCGATCTATTTTTCGTTAACATATCAACCCCTTTTGCAACATTAGCTTCCTTGATCTCATTTCTCTTTGCCAGGATAGAGCCGATAGTAGAAGGGGTTTTGTTGTACATCCTGGCAAGATCACTCAGACGTACGCCACTCTCATATTTTTCTATAATCCCTTTCTTCAGTTCGATGGTGTTCCTCACTTTCTTTACCACAGGGGTGCCACTAGGAAGCTTCTTTGGACCCATGGTGACTTATTTCACAGGTGTAAATGATAATGGGAGCCCTTTGATTGAACTTTGTATAGAAAGGGGTTTAGTTAAAGGTAATACATATTTTAAGAAAAAGAGGATAAATAAGTATACAAGATATGATGTAGGGCGTAATGACAGTAGTTTGTTGGACTATGTATTGGTAGATAAAAGACTGTTGAGTAGACTTCAGGATGTACATGTTTATAGAGGGGCCACAGATATATCAGATCACTTTTTAGTTATAGCTACAGTGGGAGTAAAAGGTAGATGGGATACAAGGAAAATAGAATCAGTAAGTAAGAGAGAGGTGAAGGTTTATAAACTAAAACAGGAGGCAGTTAGGGTAAGATATAAACAACTATTGGAGGATAGATGGGCTAGTGAGAGGGTAGGAAATGGGGTCGAAAATGTATGGGGTAGATTTAAAAATGTAGTGTTAGAGTGTTCAGCAGAAGTTTGTGGTTACAGGCGAGTGGGTGCGGGAGGGAAGAGGAGCGATTGGTGGAATGATGATGTAAAGAGAGTAGTAAGGGAGAAAAAGTTAGCATATGAGAGGTTTTTACAAAGTAGAAGTGATGCAAGGAGGGAACAGTATATGGAGAGAAAAAGAGAGGTTAAAAGAGTGGTGAAGCAATGTAAAAAGAGAGCAGATGAGAGAGTGGGTGAGATGTTATCAGCAAATTTTGTTGAAAATAAGAAAAAGTTTTGGAATGAGATTAATAAGTTGAGGAAGCCTAGAGAACAAATGGATTTGACAGTTAAAAATAGGAGAGGAGAGTTATTAAATGGAGAGTTAGAGGTATCGGGAAGATGGAGAGAATATTTTGAGGAGTTGTTAAATGTTGATGAAAACAGGGAAGCTGTGATTTCGTGTGTAGGGCAAGGAGGAATAACATCTTGTAGGAGTGTGGAAGAGCCAGTTGTGGGTGTAGGGAAAGTTCGTGAGGCAGTGGGTAGAATGAAAGGGGTAAGGCAGCTGGGATTGATGGGATAAAGATAGAAATGTTAAAAGCAGGTGGGGATATAGTTTTGGAGTGGTTGGTGCTATTATTTAATAAATGTATGGAAGAGGGTAAGGTACCTAGGGATTGGCAGAGAGCGTGTATTGTTCCTTTGTATAAAGGCAAAGGGGACAAAAGAGAGTGCAAAAATTATAGGGGAATAAGTCTGTTGAGTGTACCTGGTAAAGTGTATGGTAGAGTTATTATTGAAAGAATTAAGAGTAAGACAGAAAGCAGGATAGCAGATGAACAAGGGGCTTTAGGAAAGGTAGGGGTGTGTAGACCAAGTGTTTACAGTGAAACATATAGGTGAACAGTATTTGGATAAGGGTAAAGATGTTTTTGTGGCATTTATGGATTTGGAAAAGGCGTATGATAGGGTAGATAGGGAAGCAATGTGGCAGATGTTGCAGGTGTATGGAATAGGAGGAAGGTTACTGAAAGCAGTGAAGAGTTTTTATGAGGATAGTGAGGCTCAGGTTAGAGTGTGTAGGAGGGAAGGGGACTATTTCCCAGTAAAAGTGGGCCTTAGACAAGGATGTGTGATGTCACCGTGGTTGTTCAATATATTTATAGATGGGGTTGTAAGAGAAGTGAATGCAAGGGTCTTGGCAAGAGGTGTTGGGCTAAAAGATAAAGAAGCAAATACAAAGTGGGAGTTGTCACAGTTGCTTTTTGCTGATGACACTGTGCTTTTGGGAGATTCTGAAGAGAAGTTGCAGAGGTTGGTGGATGAATTTGGTAGGTGTGTAAAAGAAGAAAATTGAAAGTGAATATAGGAAAGAGTAAGGTGATGAGGATAACAAAAAGAATAGGTGACGAAAGATTGGATATCAGATTGGAGGGAGAGAGTATGGAGGAGGTGAATGTATTCAGATATTTGGGAGTGGACATGTCGGCAGATGGGTCTATGAAGGATGAGGTGAATCATAGAATTGATGAGGGAAAAAGGGTGAGTGGAGCACTTCGAGTCTGTGGAGACAAAGAACCTTGTCCATGGAAGTAAAGAGGGAATGTATGAGAGTATAGTTATACCAACGCTCTTATATGGGTGTGAAGCATGGGTGATGAATGTTGCAACGAGGAGAAGGCTGGAGGCAGTGGAGATGTCATGTCTGAGGTCAATGTGTGGTGTGAATATAATGCAGAGAATTCGGAGTTTGGAAATTAGGAGGAGGTGCGAGATTACCAAAACGATTGTCCAGAGAGCTGAGGAGGGGTTGTTGAGGTGGTTTGGACATGTAGAGAGAATGGAACGAGACAGAGTGACTTCGAGAGTGTATAAATCTGTAGTGGAGGGAAGGCGGGTAGGGGTCGGCCTAGGAAAGGTTGGAGGGAGGGGTAAAGGAAGTTTTGTGTGCGAGGGCTTGGACTTCCAGCAAGCATGTGTGAGCGTATTTGATAGGAGTGAATGGAGGCATATGGTTTTTAATACTTGACGTGCTGTTGGAGTGTGAGCAAAGTAACATTTATGAAGGGATTCAGGGAAACCGGCAGGCCGGACTTGAGTTCTGGAGATGGGAAGTACAGTGCCGGCACTCTGAAGGAGGGGTGTTAATGTTGCAGTTTTATAACTGTAGTGTAAAGCACCCTCTGGCAAGACATTGATGGAGTGAATGATGATGAAAGTTTTTCTTTTCGGCCACCCTGCCTTGGTGGAATCGGCCGATGTGTTAATAAAAAAAAAATCACTAAAGCACCAAAAAAACACCAAATGTAGTGTGAATGTTTGAAAGAGCGCTCTAGGTAATGTTCTCTCAATGGTAAACAACGCTTCACTGGCGGCGTCCTGCGTCCCGCGCAGGCGCGGAGCAGGCGCACAGGTCTAATACGTTACGAAACACGAGCGGTTTTACGATTCTCGAAGTCGTAAAAAGCTTACGAAACACGATGTTTACGAAGTAAGAACCTTTCGAAACTCGGGGGTCCACTGTATATTAATGAAATGGAACTTATATCTAAGATTGCAAAACTTGAAGATGACACAAACTTTGGGAAAAATGCAACATCCAAACCAGATTTTTAGTATTCTGATTGATCTGGATAGTTTAGCACTGTGGTCTGAGACATGGAAGATGTTTCGTATTTTTTTTTAGCACACTGACCACCACTCACCTAGGTAGAGTGACCCAAGAATAGGAAACACATTCACCATCACACATTCAGTGCTGTAATGCCAGAAATATGACATCACAATTCAAATGATTCTCCAAGCTGCAATATACTCACCCCTCCTTCGGAGTGCAACCACTGTGCTTCCGACCTCAATCCATAAAAACACTTGTTGCCACTCTGGTCTAACAGGTTCACACAAGTCTGAGGATGCTCAAGCCCCTAGGACAAAAAACCTTTACTCCCATCCTTCCAATTTTTCCTGGGATGACCCCCCTACCCTTCCTTCCTTCCACCCCAGATTTATACACCTTGGTCATCTCATGATGCTCATTTGCCAAAACCCTCTTCATCAACCCCTCCTCTACCCTCTAAATTATATCTTTGGTAATCCCCACACCATCTTCTAATATCTAGGCTTTGAATTCTCTTCACAATATTTTTGCCTCACATTTCTCTCAAACATTACATCTCCACTACCTACAGCCTTCCTCTCACTGCTACATTTAAAACTCATGCCTCACACTCATGTAAAAGTGTTGGTTCCATTATATTCTGCTTGAGTACATAAAATTATTTCTTTCTACAGATGCTTCAATACACCACCCAACTTTTTCCCTTGTCTATCCTATGTTCTCAATGATGACAGGTGTAAAGTAATACATTTTCAATATAACATTCTCATACATGAATAAAAAATATTTTGAGTCAAACTAATGAAGAGAAAAAAAAGACTGGAGTAATCTTGAGTAATGACCTCATAAGTACTAAACAATGCCTATCTGTGAGCAGCAAGGCTAATACAATGCTTGGTTTCATAGTTACAAATTTTGACTTCCCTAATGCATCTGTTAGATTGTATCTCAAATAGCCATCCAGTTTTGGTATTCAAATTACATAAAAGACTTAAGATAGAATAAGGCATACAGAAACAAGTCGCCAAGCTCCTACCAACACTGAGAAACAAACCATATGAAGGAAACTCAAGCACTCATTTTTTCTCTCCTAGGAAATTGATACTATTAGATCTCATTCGAACATTTAAAATATTGAATAATTCTGATTCACTCAAGCACCAAGAACTGTTTGAAGGGCAAAATTAGTCAATTCAAAATAGTGGAATGAAACTGTGAGCCAAGATGTAACACAAACCTATGGTCCAAATACTTCACAAATATAGGATTCAACTAGCTACTACGTAAAAGCAAACTGAAATAACAGATTCCTAATGTTTATTCAGCAACTGCATCAGGACGATCAGTTGACAATGAGCCAACCAAGTTAACTAATAATAGAGTGGTAAAAGTAAAGGTAGCATTGGTGGCAGTGGTATGCATTGCAGTGGTGCATGTCCACAGTTTCCAGAAGTAGAACTAGTAGTAACTAGAAGTCAATCCTCTGATACATACCTTTGTGAGTGCCAGTGAAGTAACATGGGTAACTATAATTGAACAGCACTTTATATCAGTGACATGCTTCCTTCATCCGGTGTATAATTCATTAGCACTTATGTTCTTCTCTTAATAGTTCTTTAATGTGCTGAAGGTCTCTTGATCCAAGTTTCCTTTGATATTATCCAGTTACCTTTCATTCCCCTGACTTTATATGACACTTTTAGGTTTTGCACTTCCTTGTGAATATAATATTAATTAATAACAAAAATTTTCACACACAAGCATTCTCTCACAGAGGTAGGGTGACCTGAGAAAGAAGAAACACTTTCACCATCACTCACTCCATCACTTTACCTCCTTTATCCCCTCCCTTCAATCTTTCCTAGGATAACCCCTACCCCACCTTCCCTCCACTACAGATTTATATGCCCTCCAAGTTATCCTGTTTTGTTCCATCTTTTCTAAGTGTCTGGACCACCTCAACAACCCCTCTTCAGCCCTCTGGATAATACTTTTAGTAACACTGCACCTCCTTCTAATCTCCAAGCTTTAAATTCTTTGCATAATATTCACACCACATATTACCCTTAGACATGACATCACTGCCTCCAGCCTCCTCCTTGCTTCAACATGCTTCACAACCATATAATAATAATAATTTAATTTAATAATGAACATAGAGTGGAACTCGGTTTGTCATTAATTTGTTCCAGAAAGTTTGACAAAATCGATTGACAAAACTGAAGCAATATTTCCATAATAAATAATGTAAATTCAATTAATGCGTTCCAGACACCCAAAAGTATTAAAAAAAAATACATTTTATGGAGAATACTTTAATACTTTTGAGTGTCTGGAACGCATTAATTGAATTAACATTATTTATTATGGGAAATATTGCTTCAGTTTTTGTCGAATTCGGTTTTCGTCAAACTTTCTGGAACAAATTAAAATGAAATAGATAAATGAACATTTAACATCACTTTTACCTTTATTGAAGACTCTTGTTGGCATATGGAAGACAGTGAGGAGGGGAAAGGGAGGAGGAGAGGTTATTGTTTGGAAGGGGAATCGCTGTCCATAAGGAATTCAGGTATCAAGGCCCTATCCGGGATTACTTCCTTTCTTTGTCTTTTTCTGGCACTAGGACCAGCTTGAGAGTCACTGGACCCCTGTCGCACAAAAATCTGTTCAGAGAGATCTGTTTCTGGCATCTCTTTAAGATTTGCCTAAAATAGGACAAGGTATCGTCATTGAACATGTTGCAGACATGGCTTGCAACAGCTTTGTTAGGGCGATATTTCTCCACAAAACTTTGCAACTCATTCCACTTTGCACACATGTCCTTAATCCCTGAAGAAGGCACATTCTCCCCTCTCTCTTCCTCCTCCTCTGAAGCAATTTCCTCAGCTGCAGTTTGTTGCTGTTCTAGTTGAAGGTCCTGCAGCTCTTCAGTGGTTAGCTCTTCCCTGTGGTCGTCCACCAACTCTTCCACATCCTGGCCACTCACATCCAATCCCATGGACTTCCCAAAGACACAGTAGATTCCACAACAGGCGTAGGGTCGTCAGGGTCAGCCACAAACCCTTCAAAATCCTTCTCGAGGGCACATTCTGGCCACAAGCAGAGTTCATCGTCCTGGAAGTCACTCCCTGTAAAGCTTTATCTATAAGGCTTATGCAATTGAGGTTATTGAAGTGACTCCTCCAGAACGCCCTTAGGGTCAATTCAATGTCCGAGGTCACTTCAAAGCACCTTTGAAACAGTGCTTTGGTGTAGAGTTTTTTGAAGTTTGAAATGATCTGCTGGTCCATGGGCGGGAAATGAGTGGCCAAGTCACGCGGGCAGGCGGACGAGTTTGGTACGGACCATTTTCAACTGTACGAAAACCAAGAGGATGTATGAAAACTGGGACAAAATTTTGACGAAAAAAGTCTTCGAAAACCGAACCATACAAAAACTAGGGCATACAAAAACCGAGGTTTGACTGAACTTATTAATTAAAGATATTTTGACTCAAGAAAGAATAATCAAATTTACTTCTTTTTGAAAGGAATTTTCTAAATGCGTTTCACTACAGTTTCTTGGATGTTCCCAAATTATGACTTTATTTTTATGTTTTAGTATATTTTTTTTTTATTAGAATTACTATACAGTGGAACCCCGAGTTTCGAACGCATCGAGTATCAAACGATTCGAGTTTCGAACACTTTTTTTTTAACCAATTTTGTCCCGAGTATTGAACGTGCCCCGTGTTTCAATCCGCGTACCAGTCCTATCTGCCTGCCCTGCGCCTGCGTGCCTCCCCATGCAGGCGTCGTGAGTCAGTCTGGCTTTGTTTATCCTCAGAGTGAACATTACCCTGCATGCTCATCCAAACATTTCAAAATTAATTCATTGTGTTTTGTGCTTATTCATTAAGTGCGACTGTGAAATAAACTACCATGGGCTCAAAGAAACTTCCTAGTGCCACCCCTGTGGTAAAGAAAGTGAGAAACAACTGAAGTGAAGAAGGAAATTATACAAAAATACGAGTGGTGTGTGACTTGTGGAGCTTGCCAGGATGTGTGGCAAAAGCAAATCAACAATCGCTTCTATGAGTAGAGGCAGGTAGTAGTAGAGGCAGTGATAGAGGCAGGCAGCGGTAGAGGCAGGCAGCGGTAGAGGCAGTCTTAATGTAGAGTGAGAGGTGAGTAAACAAGATTAAATGAATAAACGAGAGAGAATGAGTGTGTAGAAGGTTCACGAGTTTTGTAAACAAAGCAGTTGTTGTTGTTGCTGTTACCAGCCTGGACACGAATTGATTCTGTTCACTCCGTGAAGCCACTGGAAAACATCTCATATTTATGTTAATTTATATGTTTATATGTTACGTAGCATGTTTATTATATAATTTTAAAAATATCATAAATGGATTAAGCAAAATGTCTATATTAGCATTTTATATGCCTCAGAGTGATTATTATTGTGCTTTTATTATCGTTATTAATATGGCATCTTCAAGACTAATAACACACTCTTAGTGATTTTAATGTGTTCCTGCACGCCAGCACAGGTGCAAGTTGTGGAGTTTAAAGCAGTTAAGTTTAGTGACAAAGTGTAGCATTAAGAGTGTAGCGATTAAGCGATAGAAAAGGATGAAACGAAATAAACTCCTGACAGCATAAGCCGCTCTGCCTATCTTCTGCAAGGTATGTAAATGGTGTATGTACACCTGTTCATTTGCACATTATGGTTTTCTTATGAATGAAGTGATCTAATGCAGTTAGCATCACAAACTCCGTTTTCTTATATGTACTAACACGCCTGAAGGAGGAAAGAATGGGAAGATGTTTTCATAGCTGGAGCAAGAATGCCCGCCACCACCGTCCTCCCCTGCCACCACATTCGTAATGACATGCATATTTCATTCATTCTAGAGTGTATATCAGGTTTTTGTTATTTATATTGTTTATTATGTCATATTAGATGAATTGTGATAGATAAATAAGCTGTCGAGTTGATAATATCATCATAGTGAAGTACTATTTTGTCATGCCTCCTGACAGCAGGAACGAAATAATTGGATTTACATTATTTCTTATGGGAAATATTGCTTCGAGTTTCGAACGTTTCGACTTTAGAACTAGCTCCTGGAACGGAGTAAGTTCGAAACTAGGGGGTTTCACTGTATTTAGCAGAAGAATAGGTTAGATTTAAAAGTTTTGTTTGTGGTGGCTTAAAGAAGCAAAAAGAATATCCTTGTTAAATATGGTTTGTTTCATTTCAGTTTGAGAAGACTGCTGACCACTTGTTTGATGCAGCATATCATGGCCAGAGTAACCCCATCAAGGGTGTTAGTGACTGCATCATCATGGGGAAGCCCATGAATATTGGTACAGGAGTATTTAAACTTCTCCACAACCACCACAGAGACCCCAAACCCAGAATGCGGAATCTCTTGTTTGATCACCCTGATATGCATGTTCCTCTGCCTCTCAGTGGCTGGTCCTAGTACAGTAACATGTGTAAAACTCACAAAGTTGTGTGAGATGCTTTAGTGAGTATTTAGAAATTGCCTGAATGTTGAAAGTATTTTTATCTGTGTGGTAGTGTTTATAGCAGAGATTGCCAATTTGAAAGTAGAATACATGAAAGAACATTATTTATTGTCTTTCTACCTAAATTAAAATTTACTGTAGTGTATCGTACTCTGATTTCTATAATTATTGTTTTTATTGAATTGTTGAATGTATTCAGTCAGTAATGTTTACCAGGCAAATACAGTATTGGAGGCAGAGAAAAGTTTTGATTAAGATTAATTCCAGTTAATATGTCAGCCTTTTTTTGGCCTTTTATTATAAAGTTTTCAACATAAAATTTCAAATGTTTTTTATTCATATTTTACAAAAATATTGTATGGTACTGTATATGCTTTTCATTGTGCAAAAATCAATGTACCTTACCAACAAAGATTTGTTTTATTTTTGACCCTTATTGTACTTTATAGAAGGATTACCAAGGGGAGGGTGCCTTGATGCAGGTGAAGAACTCTTGATCCAAGGATTTGTAGCTGCTTCTCCCCTTTGTTTCCATGGATTAAACTTGTTTGTCCCTCATCCTGCAGGCCCCTGTATAACCCCCTTGAATATTATTGTTTATGGGCCCAGCTCACTAAACAGACTGCATAACTAATATTAACAGATCCTATAACACTGAGAAAAACGTATAACCCCTTTGAATATTATTGTTTATAGGCCCAGCTCACTAAACAGACTGCATAACTAATATTAACAGATCCTATAACACTGAGAAAAACGTATAACCCTTTGAATATTATTGTTTATAGGCCCAGCTCACTAAACAGACTGCATAACTAATATTAACAGATCCTATAACACTGAGAAAAACTCCTAACAGCATACCCATGCACTCTGCACTGTGGCATGGCTTAACCTTTCAGGGTCACGACCCCTTCTCTCAGATTTGCTCTCAGGGTTGCAAAATTTTAATAATAATAATAATATTTTTATTTCAATGCATGTTACAAGTGTACATTGTTATTGGTAGTTACAATTATAAAACTGTAATGCAAGGAGAGCCACTGGCATGCCATGGCATTAGGGGCAGCTTATTCTAAAGACTTATTCACTAAAGACTTAATGCTAGAGAAATTGATTGAGTTTATTCTAGTTCTGTATTATTTAAAATTTCAATCTGATTATACATACAATAAAAAGACAATACAAGAGAAATTGGTTGAGTTTAGTTTAGTTGTATATTTTAATTCAAGTTACAATATGTTGATGCATTACTAGTATAATAACAATACTAGAAAATTTATTGAGTTTCTTCTAGTTATATATTTTATTTCTATTTAACAAAATGATGATACTATAATATTTAAATGAACAATATGATGATATGATATTGCAACAAGTGTTAAGGAGGATGACATATAAATTGAGATTATCTTAAGTAAAATAACATTGGGTTTGAAAGTTTGTTACAGTATGAGTATTTAGTATAGTGCGAGTAGGTGATTTTTGAGAAGAGTCTTGAATTGATTTTCGGACAAGGTTAACTTAATATTTACTGGTAATGAATTCCAGATTCTGGGGCCCTTTATGTGCATAGAATTTTTACATTGGTTAGTATGGATTCGGGGTATGTCAAATAGTGATCTGTGTCTTGTGTCATGGTCGTGGGACCTATTAAAGTTGTTGAGGAGAATTTTGAGCGGAGGGTTGATATTAGCATGTAGAGTTTTATGTATGTAGATGGCACATGAATAGGTGTGAATATTTTTAACGGTGAGTAGTTTTAATGTTCTGAATATAGGTGGAGTATGTTGTCTAGAGTGGGAATTTGTTATCATCCTGACTGCAGCCTTTTGCTGGGTTATGAGTGGTCTAAGGTGATTTAATGATGTTGAGCCCCATGCACTGATTCCATAGGTGAGATAAGGGTAGATAAGAGAATGATATAGTGCAATGAGAGCTGGTTGTGGCACATGATAGCGTATCTTAGATAATATACCTACTGTCTTTGAGATTTTCTTGGAAATTTGTTGTATATGAGTTTGGAATTTAAGACTACTGTCAAGGTGGATTCCTAGGAATTTTCCCTCTTTGAGTCTTGTGATGGGTGCACCATTTAGTGTTATGTTAAGTGGAACATTTGTAGCTTTGTTTCCAAACTGAATGAAGTAGGTCTTGTCAGTATTGAGAGTAAGTTTATTTGTCGTCATCCATGTTGTTATTTTCTGTAATTCGGCATTAACTTTGTTGGCTAGTATGACTGGATTTGGGTGAGAGAAGACATATGTTGTGTCATCTGCAAATAAAATGGGTTTGAGTAGTTGTGATGCATTCGGTAGGTCGTTTATGTAAATGAGAAATAAGAGTGGCCCCAGGACACTACCTTGAGGAACACCGACTGTAATTTGTCGTGTGGAAGAGTTCACTCCATTTGTGTACACATACTGGCTTCTGTTGCTAAGGTACGACTTTAGGTAATTGAGGGGGTGCCCCCTAATACCATAGTGCTCTAATTTTGTGAGCAATAAATCATGGTCGACTGTATCAAATGCTTTGCGTAGGTCTATAAAGATTCCCAGCGGAACTTCTTTCTTCTCAAGTGCGGTGTATATTAACTCTAACATGTGTGTTATAGCATCGTTTGTGCTCTTGTTAGTCCTGAATCCAAATTGACAGGGTTTAGTACATTGTGTGAAACGAGGAAGGAATAGATCTGTTTATGAATTAATTTTTCAAGATTTTAGAAAGCAGTGGTAAATTTGAGATTGGTCTATAATTGTTCAAGTCAGTTTGGTCACCTGGTTTGTGGATCGGGGTGACCCTAGCTATTTTGAGAATTGATGGGAAGGTGGAAGATTCAATGGATTTATTGAATAATGTTGCTATAATTGGTGACAGTACATGTGAAGCTTTTTTGTACATAAAGGGTGGTAAGCTGTTTATGTCTCCTGCTTTGTTTTTGAGGGTGTTGATTATGAGCGAGACTTCAATTGAGTTGGTAGGAGCTAGGAATAGTGTATCTGGGTAGGTGTTGGTGAGGTAGTCTGTTGGACGAGTGTTCGAGCTTGGGATTTTACTCGCTAGATTTTTACCTATGGTGGAGAAGAAAACATTAAGTCTGTTTGCTGTCTCAGTCGGTGAGAGTAGGGGTTCGTCTGTTTTTTCAAATAAAAGACAAAATTATTTTTTCTTATGAAATGGTAGAGAAACTTTTTCTGAAGGTAATAAAAGAAGTACAAAATATGATGGAAAACTGACAAAATTATGCTTTTGCAAATTTTACTGTTTCATCAATATTTACTCATCGGCAATTTCCTCCAATCTGAGTCCGATTTTAGGCCAATTACGTTGTTCCAGTTGACCAAATTTTGAGCTAGTATATCTTCCATTTTATCGATTAAACACAAGAAATCGCCCAATCATCTATTTCAACTACTCAATAAAGTGATCAGAAATTGGTAATATGGTCAATTTCACACAAATTTCAAAATATTCCAATTTCAAAACAGGATCCAGAATGAACAATGCAGGCATACTGGGCACTAAAATAACATTTCCTCTGTTCATTAGTAAGGTTTCTAGGCTTTACACATGAATTCCATTTTGATTTTCTATTCACATAAATAATAGAAGATTTACTGTTATGCAATATTGTAGCAATTGTATAAATAGGCTCACAGCTTATCTGAATGAGCTGAGCTCATGGCATAGTACTATGGGACCGACACTGGCCGTAGTACAACAGAACCGACCTCAAAAGGGTTAAAATAAAGACAAAGATTTTTTTCTTTGCAAGGTTACAATGTGTATTTACAATTTTGATTTGTTGAATACAAAGAAAGCCACTATCATGCCAAGGCATTTCGGGCAGGCTTATCCTAGTACAGTGGTCCTTGACTTACAAGTGCCCCAACTTATAAGTTTTCCGAGTTACGAGCCGTTGCTCAGTCGATTTTTTGCTTTGAGTTGCAAGCCGAAATCCGAGTTAGAGCGAGCCAGATACAGCGCCACTAATTGGTGGCGTATCTGAAGTTAAATCCAACTCTGTACCCAGAGGAATGTCAGGTACTTGGTCCCATCCCACATGCTCTTCCAAGACAACTGGAAGGATAATACTCCCAGTGGTGATGGTGATGGGTGGAGTACTTATAGTGGTGGGTGGAGTAGTGATGGTTGTGGGTGGAGTAGTGATGGTGGTGGGTGGAGTACTGATAGTGGTGAGTGGAGTAGTGATGGTGGTGGGTGGAGTACTGATAGTGGTGGGTGGCGTAGTGATGGTGGTGGGTGGAGTACTGATAGTGGTGGGTGTAGTAGTAATACAGTGGACCCCAGGTTTTTGTTATACTTTCGTTCCAGAATGCTGTTCAAGTGCCATTACCACGAATTTATTCCCATAAGGAATAATGTAAAGTAGACTAGTCCTTTTAGACCCCCATAAGGGTTTCTTGCAGTTCTTGATGAACACGGAGTTCCGTGAGTCTGGGCATGGGGCAGAGTGCATGGGCATGTCATCTATCGCCTTTTTGAAGTCATTTGGCATCAGGATAATATCAGATAGGTTTGAGTCTTGCTCATAAAAAATCATTTAGGTCTTCGACTCTCAGTCTAATTAGCAGCTCGCTGAAAACCGAGCCATATTGGGACTAAGGTGTTGGGAGCAGTGAGAGGATTAAATACTATGTTATGTTCATTCATTTATAGCTGTGTTGTTGTTGTTATGGAGACGAGCCATGGAGAGTACACTTGTTATTGTTACTCTGGCTTTCATTAACTGACAACCATAACGGCGGCGACGAGGATGGGATCATAGGAGCCAAGGGTAGTGAGCCACTGTGTGCGGAAGTAGTGGAGTACTGGCAGCCCAGGATGTTGCAGCAGAGTGGTGAGGTTTGTAAGACTACAGCAGCAGCAGCAGCGTGGGTAAACATGGCAATGGCATCACAGGGAAGCTTAGAGCTTTGGCTAAGTTTGTTGGAAGCCAATTTCGCTCATTTGGGAATTAAAGAACAAGATAACAAGAGGAACTTCTTGCTAGTGTCCTTGGGATCAGAAACTTAGTGTTTTAGGTAATGTGTGTGCACCAGATTTGCCACACACGAAGAGTTTTGATGACTTAGTGGCGGCATTGAAAAGTTATTATGCAGTGAAACCAACCTACCACAACAGTTTGTTGGCATTTCAGCAGAAGAAGAAATGACATGATGAGTCCTTGCATGAATTATATAGAGATTTAAAAGTGTTAGCTGTGAACTGTAACTTTGGGGCCAATTTGACCCCAGAATGAGGGACCAGTTATTTATGGCGGTGGTGGATGAAGTTTATTTTCCTAACTTAGTTGCAGAAAATTTGATTTGCAAAGTGTGCAGTCTGCAAAAATATTTGACAAACTTTTGAACTTGGAAGAGACATTTGTTAGAGATCAGAACTGTTCCTGAGGTACAAGTGATTATTATTATTATTATTATTATTATAATCATGGGGATTGCTAAACCCATAGGATTATACAGCGCATGGGAGGGTGGGGAGATGAAAGGTATTCAGGTTCAATTCAGGGAACTAGAGCAGATCCAATTCCCTAGATCAAGAGCCCTCACCAGCATCAAGGAAAATCCCTTGAGGGGTACAATGATTAATGCTGTGAAATGTAAACATTGTGGGTTCAAGCATAGCAGTAGTAGGCTCTTGTGAATTTACTTTACCTAAGTCCGTAGGAGAAGTTCAGTCTTTGTGGGGATGGTGACATATTATTGTAAATTCATTAAAAACTTTTCTTTTAATTTTGGCACCATTGTATGTGGTCAAAGAGACATTCAGGTCTATGCTGGTAATCCTTTATTCAGATATAACATAATGAATGCTTCTAGCTGCAAAGATATAAAATACACAAATTAGGATGCACATGACACTGTAAGTACACATTGTACCTCCTAGTCCTAATATATCATTAACTGTGCACAGTATGGACGGACCTGAATAACTATAGGCCAGTATCTAACTTACCCCTTCTCTCCAAAATCTTTGAAAAGTTAATTCATAGGCAAATCTAATCCTACTTCATCTCCCACAACATACTCAACCCCTGTCAGTTTGGTTTCAGGCCTAATGAAAACAAATGATGCTATCATACACATGCTAGAAATAATATGCACCACTCTTGAAAAAAATCCCACTGGGAATCTTCATTGTTTTCGTACAGCTTTGATACAGTTGCCCAGTTTGTTACATTTTCAGTTATCACACTATGGTATAAGAGGGCACTTACCTCCCTAAAGTCATACCAGCGACAAAGCTAATGTGTACACAAATGGAGCTAACTCTTCCACAAAAAAATTACAGTTGGTGTCCCACGGGGAAGTGTTCTTGGCCCACTTCTCTTTCTATTTACATAACACCTACCAAATGCATCTCAACTACTCAAACCCATACTATTTGCAGATGACACTACATCGTCTTCTCTCACCCATGCCCAGTCACACTAGCCAACACTGTAAATGCTGAATTACAGAAAATATCTACCTGGATGATGACAAACGCTTACTCTCAATGTTGACAAAACCTTTTCATTCAGTTTGGGAACAGAGCTACAAATGTTCCACTTAACGAATGATAAACGGATCACCTGTCACAAAACTACAGAGGAAAATTCTTAGAATCCACGTTGACAGTGGCCTCAAATTTCAGCCCATATACAAAAATTTTCCAAGAAAGTCCCCAAAAGACAAATTATCCAAGATAAGGTACTATTTTCCCCAAAACAGCTCCCCTTTTCCCTGTATCACTCACTCATTTACCTCTATCTCACCTAGGAATCTCCGGGGCTAACAACAATAAATCCCTCAGACCTTAATAACAAAACAAAGGCTGCAGTTCGAATGATAAAAAATTTCCCCACCCAGACACCATACTTCACCAATATTCAAAGTCTAAACTTACTCACCATAAAAGACATCCATAATTTTACAGTGTCTATTGCATACATAGAACACTAAACTCAAATATTAACCCAAAACCCAAAAATTCTCCTAACCAACCTTAACAGGACACATGAATTAACACAAGGCACAGATCACTCTTGTTTTCCCCCGGGTCCACCTCACACTATGAAAAAAACGCAATGCACTTTAAAAGGGCCCCAAAAAATTTGAATTTATTACCTATGATTACCAAAGCCCCGGTCTGTACATCATTTCAAAACTCTGCTGAAAACCACCTACTCACCCAAAACAAAATCCCCACTACTTTACATTACCTACAGAGTTAATAAATCATTAACACTGCCTCAAACAACATTCACTGTGTTACTCTCCTACTTCAAACCCTTACATAATTGTTCAAAGAAAAATAATTTCTCAAACATAATTTAGTACAAATGTTGAAATTTTTATCTCAAATGTATAAACCTGTTAAAATTTAAATACAACTAATCTAACTTTGTTCCTACAGCATTACTAAATAAAGAAATCCATTCTCATGCCACTGGTCTGTAACTCATCTAATGACCATATAAACTGTTATGCAATACAAATAATTGATTTGATTTGTTTAATCTGGTTTAATAATTTTATTAATACAAATAATAAATTATTATGTTGACCTATAAAACTGTAATGATCCAAAATTATAAAACTATTATGTTTCAAAAATGTTATGTTCAAATTTCATAGTTTAAAATACTCAACTATACTTATATTGTAAATTGTTTATATAATTTTACCATTTTTTTTAAGTTTTTTAAGGGTTTTTTTGGCATGTACCCTTTTGTAATCTCATAAACCCATTGTCATCTTTGTATCATGTCACAATAAGCTTTTTTATTATTATTATTATTATTACATATTAGGAGGTAAAACGTGTGGGCCCACCTCACGCTCTGTTTGTTTTCAATCAAGTTTCTCCGCCTCACCTACAGGCGTATTTGACTCACTCTATGTCACTTTTCTCTCCCCTCCCCCCATTTTCAGCAGGAAACTCACTCCTGACAACACAGGGTTGTTGTGTGATGGTCTGGCCGGGTACTGGCTCTTGTGCCTCTGGGAGTGCCTGGTCTTGCTCCATGGGTGTAGTGCAACCGTGGGGGTGTGGCCACCGAGTCGCCACTGGGCACCTGAGGCAGCTCGCTGTCCCTTTCCGCACCCCAGTCTGGTGTGGGGATGTTGGAAGGCTGAGGACAAGGATATGTTGACGACGGGGGCTGGTTGGCATTGGCCAGTCCCTGAATGTGGTGCAGGAACCGCCGATTGCTCAAAGTAAGCAGACCGCCAAACACTTTGACCAAGTATTTGTCATACGGCTTCGACTCCACTATCACACTGTGAGTGGTATGCCGACGAAAGGCGATGTCTAACTCCCCATTGTTGCAGAAGTGACTCCGTTTCCTTTGCAGTGAACTCTGGGCCTCCGTCTGTGCCTGCCTCTTCGGGTATATCAAACGTTGCAAAGTAATTGAGAAGGGCCATGATGGCTTCTCCTTGGTGCCAGACTTTGATGCAACAATGTGGCTAGCCACTGAACCTATCCACGATGACCAAGCATCCAATGCCGTGTAATACACTCTAAAGTCAGTGGCATTGGTTTGAAGGGTTGCTTGGCACACATGGTTGTACAGGCGCATGCGGCTGGGAAGGTGTGACATTCTCCAGCAAGTGTGGCACCTGGAACGTGTGTCCTCGATGTCTCTGGTGATGCCAGGCCAAAAATGGCACCTAATCCCAAAAAGGGCATGCGACTGGTGCCTTGGTGAGCTTCATGAAGTGCCCAGCCCTTTTTTTCCCCCTGAAGTGATTGTGGTATCACGATCCTGTGGTTTTTTTGGGACGACTTGGTCCATGAAAATAACCTGCCACGGCATTGCCAGTATGGTTGCAGTGCCTCTGGTAAGGCATCACGGGATGGGGGAACCCAAACTCAACTAGTGGCGTGAGCAGCTGGAGGTCGGGTCTGCGAAGGTGCCCCCTTGACTTTCTCCCATGTGACAGTGCCGAGAGAGTCTGGGGGATGATCTTGCTGCCGCCACAAGGAGTGTCTCCAGGTCATCATGGGTACCCGCTGGGATCCTGGGGGGGGACAGAGCACAGATTTCACTGGCTGCATCCACTGGGTCTGTGGCTGACGGTATCGAGATGTTGTGTCTACCGCTGGGATAGTTTTGCCGGGAAGGGCACGATCGGGTTTGCCACATGAAAGTGCACTGTTTTAGTCTGAAGAGCCTCTGATTGGTGATGCCGCCTATGGGGGGATCCTAAAAAATTTTCACAGCAGCTTGTGGTCGGTAGTTAGGGACGAGATCCCTGCACACCATGGTGAAGAAGTCTTTTTCCCCCAGTCCCCATGTGACACCAAGGCTTCCCCCCAATTGGCGCCCCCCGGCCCGGGGGCCCCCTTTTAAGGGGAAACAAGACCCCAGTGTTATCTTCCATCCATCTGCACAACACCGGGAATAGTATGGTCACATTTAAAAAATGTTTCTGGCAGAGCCAGTGTCCCACCCCGTTTCTCCCCCAAAACAGAGCCGAGGCAGGGTTTTTTTTTGGGATTAAATTTTCCCCCTTTTTCCCCAATCACATTGATGATTGCCTCTTTCGAGCGGTGGAATCCCTTTTCCAGGTCTGAGTCCCATTTGAAAAAAACCCCTTTGGGACTGAGGAGCAGCTTGAACAGTGCCATCATGTCCGTGGCCCCCCCCCGGGAAAGTGGACACCTGGTTAACGAGACCAAACCCCCCATACATCCAAAATTTGGGGGGTTTTTGAAACATCGCATGGCATTCAGGTACTTAGGAGAGGTTTTTTTTGACCTGGTTTTTTTAAAACCCCTGCAAACTCCATTTCCGTTGAGGAAAACTAAACTTAGCTGGGTTGGGGTGACCACCCCAAAAAGCTCCAGTGAGTTCCAGAAAATCAATCATCGCCACCAATGTTCCTTCAAGTCTGTGTCCCATATGATGGTGTTGTCTATGCATTTGGTCTTTCTGGGCATCAGGATGATGGCATCGACCTGTATGTAGGCATCCGGGGAAAGTGAGGAAGCCGAATGCCCTAAAAAACCCCCAACAACAAGGCTTCACCCCCCGGGTATCATTTGTTGTCTTTTTTTTTCTTCTCTAACAGAGCTAAAAGGGAAGGTCAAAGATACATTGGGGTGTGCTGTAATCCTTTATTCAGATACAACAAAACAATGCCCCTTTTGTTGCAAAGAAATAAAATAAAAAAAATTAGGGTGCACATGACACTGTAAGTACACATTTACCCCCAGTCCTAATACAGGGGGTCGGTTTTAAAAAAAAACCCCCAAATCGTATAATTATGTGCTAATATTGTAAGTGCAAAGTGGAAGGGGGTTTTTGGGGGGGGGAATGAATTTTAAACCAGTGACATTATTTCCCCCAAAAAAATTTATTCGGTAATGGAAAAAGAGCAGGCTTCTGGGATGAAGTTTTTTTTTTAAAACCCCCGGGGCCACTGTATATCATTAACTGTGCACGGTATGGACGGGGAAATTTTTTAGTGGGTGTACAGTGCCCCTCCCTGCATAATAAGTAACTATTAACTTACATATTAGGGGGGGAATAAAAAAGGGGGCCTCGTTTCTCTATGTTTACACTCAAGTTTCTCCGCCCCCCCCACAGACGGCACATTTGGGGCCCCCATCCCGCTGTATTTGACTGCCTATGTCACTTTTCTAAATAAGGGGGGGTACATTTGGGGGGCCCGTGGAAGAGACTGTTAAAGGTTAAAAAAAAATTAGGTTTCAGCTTTGATGACAAATTTTTTTCAGGAGAGCATCCATTAATAATTGAGGTTGATGCTTTCTCTGCGAATGTTGGATGTGTTTTAAACTGGGAAGTAAAAAGCCCAAAAAAAACCTGTAGAGGAGGCTATGTCTGTTTTTTTTGTGTGTGTGGGATGACCCTGTTCCCGCTCCCCCCCCATAAAACGTTGGCATGCGAAGAGGCTTTTTCCATTCTTGATGAACACAGAGTTCCACGAGTCTGGGGGGGAAGAGTGCATGGGCATGTCATTCATTGCCTTTTCAAAGTGTTGTGGAGTTAGGAAAAACCGAGATTTTAGATGACCAAATTTTGGGGGTTTGCTAAAAAATTCATTTGGGTTATCGACCCTTTCTGGGGAGCGGTTTTCTGAACGCTGAGTCGTTTTGGGTTTAAATTCACCATTTTTTGGGGGTTTTTGTGTGTGTCTCATCCCAACTAAGCAGGGGCCTAATACTGGGGTTTTTTTTTCCCCCTTTTTTTTTGGCATAAAGAAAAGTATTTTGTTTTTTTTTTTCAATTTCTTTTTTTTGGCTTTTTTGTTCTTCCTTTTGATTTTTATATCCTTTAAGATTCCTTTTTTGCTTAAGTTCATATTTTTTAAATTTTTTTTTACCAGTGCCTCCTTTGTATTTCAGGGGTATATTGGCCCCTCTCAGCAGCTCTGTGACTTTCATCTTCATCTTTGGGAGCATTTTCTTCTAGTTTACATCTTCTATTTCTTTTTTTAATGGAATGTGCCTTGAGCAGATCTCAAGAACCAGTTTTTTTTTTCTAGGCAAAAATTCGGATCTATTTGTTTGGATATCTTCCCAGCTTGTTTCATTTAGACATGGTTGACTTGTTCCCATTGTATGTTTTGTTATTGAAATTGAATTTTGTGAAGACCCCCCCATGACTGATCACATTTTCGGTCAGGAGCTTTAGCGCAGTGGCCCCCCAGTTTTGTAAACCCCGAAATCGTCCCCTTTTTAAGTAATATTGAAAAGCTTGTGGGGTATTTTTGAAAAAACAAACCCTTTACGTGACTTTTTTTTTCCTTTTAAAGGGGATAAATTGTTCGGTAATGGTCTTGAGCAGACTTCAAGAGTGAATTTTTTACAAAAACTGGGGGGGCCACTTCATGTCTTTCTCTATATTTGGGGATCCAGTGTATTGTCTTTGATACGTTTATTCGTTCAGATCATGGGTTTTTGGGGGTAAGATGAGGCCCAAAAGTTTTTTTTTTTGTCTTGAAAGCTCTAATTTTTGGGCTTTTTTTAAGGGGGAAATTTTGGGGGAGGGTTTTAAAAGCTCATGTGTGTGTGAATTTTTATCTAGCTCCCCTGGGGTGATCTTTTAAAATATTATTTGATACATCCTCCATTTTAGGGTTTTTTTTAAATCCCCTAGGCAAGATTTTTGGGGGGGGGGG
Organism: Cherax destructor; assembly: GCA_009830355.1. Classification (NCBI taxonomy): domain Eukaryota; kingdom Metazoa; phylum Arthropoda; class Malacostraca; order Decapoda; family Parastacidae; genus Cherax; species Cherax destructor. Next base: position 63,324 of record WNWK01010008.1, read on the forward strand.
AAAATTTGGGTTTTTTTCCCCAGTGGTCAGTTTTCAAAGCTGCCCCCCGGTTGCTGGGAAGTTGCGTCGGGCTTTATACCACCACAATGAAAAGGGGTTTTTGGGTTTTTAAATTTTTTTAAACCCGCCCTTTTTTGTCTGTGATCTGAATAGGTTATAACCTGGGATCCATTTTTAGTGTATGTGTGGGGAGTAGTAAGGGTAGGGGGGAGGGGGGGTAGTAAGGGTAGTGGTGGGGGTAGTAAGTAGGGTGGGGGGTGAAGGGTGTGTGGGGGGGTAGGGGATGGGGGGTAGTTTTGGGGGGCTGTGTTTGGTTTATATGTGGGGGGGTAGTTTTTTTGGGGGGGTAGTATGGTGTTGGGGGTAGTAGGGTGGGGGGTATGGTGTTGGGTGGGGAATGGTTGGGGGTAATGTTTGTTGGGGGTAGTATGTGTTTGGGGGTAGTATGTTTTGGGGGGGGAGGGTGTGTTGGGGTAGTATGTAGGGGGGGGGGGTAATGTGGGGGGCTTGTTGCTATCCTGGATTCCCGGTAACAGGATATGGATAAAAACCCAAAAATCCACCGAGCCCCTGGGGGAAAAAGAGAAGGCAGCCCGAAGCCCACCTTGATCACCCCCTCACAGAACTGATGGGCAGCCTACGAGATCCCCCCGCCCCCGGGGCACCGAAAGCTGCCCCCCGGAACTCCAGACGGTAGATCGGAACACCCCCCAGATGATCCTTTTTCCCCACGGCAAATACCACCACCACCACTCCCAGGAGCCTCAATGGAGTGGGATGGATAATGACACTTTTTCCCCCCCAAAAACCAGAATTTAGGGGAAAACCCAAAAAGGGGCCCAAAAAAAAAAAGGGAAAAGGGAAAGGGGGGGAGGGGGGGAAAAAGGGGGGTTTGGGGAAAGGAAGAGGGGTAGTTTTTTTCAGTAGGGGGGAAAAAGATTGAAAGGTCCAGTTCCTCAGACCAGAAACCCTTTTTCTACACCAAGGAGCCTCAAAAAGCCTAGTTTTATACAGTTTTATGCTTATATATGCTCAGTTTTATACTAATATATTCTTGGTTTGATACTCATATTTGCCCAGTTTTATACTTAAATGTACTTATGTAGCCAGGTTTTATGTTCCCCTGTCAGTTTTACTAGACTCCCCAAAAATCCAATAAGCCTACTTACAGTACAGGACACTAACCTAATGTCTACCACAAACTATTATAGCTATCCTATTTTTGATTTAAATATTCAGGCCTTCCTGCTCAATCCAATCGACTCCCCCAAAATTTTTAATCCAAAGAGAAGTTTAATACCTTGGATAAAAAGCCCATCACCAGCTTCAGGGAAAAACTTTTTATAGGAATTTTTTTTCCGATCGTAATGTCACCAAAAGGGAATTATGCTTTTGCAAAGAAAGGGGCTCGAGAAACCCATTCATTTCCCCCTTTTTTGGGGCCCCATTTTCGGCCAATTCCAATGTCCGCTACTAAAATCATAGCTTTGCTAGAATTCCATTTGTTCTTTCGATTGAATACAAAAAACAGCCCATTTCCCAAAATTTAACTACCCAAAAAAGGGTCAAAAAGGAAAATTTTGGGCCCAAATTTTACACAAATTTAAAAAAAATGGAAATTTTTTTAAAAAAGGGTCCAGAATAAAAAAAACAGACATTCCTGGCACTAAAATAACATTTTCTGTTCATTAGTCATGTCTCCAGGCCCTCTTACATTACGTTTTTTTCCATTTTTTTTTTTTTCACAAAAAAAAAAATTTACTTTATGTATACACAAAAAAAATTTTAAAACGGATAAATAATATCACCCCTTGAAAAGAATATTAGACTCACCAGTTGACGTGTATTGACGCGAGGGTGATTTTTTTATTCTTTAACATCGGCAAAAAACTAAAATTTTTGCTACTTTGAGCCAATTTCAAGGTACTTGTCAGGGAAAACCCCAAAAAAAAAACATCTCTATTTCTGTAATATATCTTCCATTCTATCAAATGAGACAAAAAAAACGAGAATACACTATAAATAAAAAAAATAATTCAAAGTCTTTTTAAAAAAAAAAAAACGGTGGGGGTTTTTTTTCTCATGCACTGTGTGCCCCAATTTTTTTTTTTATTTTGCAAAAACCCCCAGACCCATTCTCTCACATCTATGCCTACCAGTTTTTCCCCCCTTGATTTGAGGGCTAGAATTTACCTACTAAAAACGGCACCAAACCCCGACGGTGCCGTACTATTATGGCTTTAAACCCCCAAAAGGGGGTTGGAATAAACCCCAAAATTTTCACTGATCTTAACTTTAGAATTACACTAACAATTTTTTTTTAGGAAACTTTAAAAATCATGTAGTTTAAAGATCTTTTTTGGGGAACTAAAAAAAATTTTTCATTCATGGGAAAAACGAAACCCAAAGGGGGTACAGTGCCTAACAGGGACTGGAAGGTATTCGGGGTCAATGCAGGGAATCATATGGTCCAGCTCCTCAGATAGACCTGCAGTAGAATTTTTATTATTTTTTAATCAAATAGAAGCGCCCAAAACCCCAGGGGTTATACAGCCTGCAGTAGAAAAAAAGGTTTGGGAAAAAACAAAAAATTTTAAATTTCATTCATCTGATTTCTGATTTCTTTTTTCTTTTTAATATTTAGCCTGGCCCCGGGCCAGGTGTGGGGGTGCAACTGAAAAACCCAAGTAATACTTGAAAAAAGATGATGAACTGTTGTTTCTATGATGAACAAACAAATTTTCCTTAAAAAATACACTTCTAGATTTCAAATTTTGTTGAATTTAATGTGTCTTACAAACTAGATTTTTGTAAAATTTTTTTAAACAGCTGAACACTGATATGGTTTCTCCCCAGTATGAGTTCTCGGTGATTTACTAAATCAGATTTTTGGGAAAGTTTTTTGGGCATTCTGAACACTTATATGGTCTGTCTCCAATGAGTTCTCAGGTGACTTACTAAATGTGATTTTTGTGAAAGTCTTTCAAACATTCTCGCACACTGATATGGTTTCTCTCCAGAATGAATTCTCATGTGACTAACTAAATCAGACTTTAGAAAAGTCTTTCAGACATTCTGAACACTGGTATGGTTTCTCCAGTATGAGTTCTCATGTGACTTACTAAATGTGATTTTTGAAAAGTCTTTCAAACATTCTGAACACTGATATGGTTTTCCTTCAGTATAACTTCTCATGTTACTTACTAATTCAGAATTTTGAGAAAAGTCATCCATATATGGTTTCTCCAGTATGAGTTTTCAAGTGACTTACTAAATGTGATTTTTGAGAAAGTCTTTCAAACATTCTGTACACTGATATGGTTTCTCTCCAGTATGAGTTCTCATGTGAATTACTAAATCAGACTTTTTGAGAAAGTCTTCAGACATTCTGAGCACTGATATGGTTTTTCCAGTATGAGTTCTAAAGGATTTATTAAATGTGATTTTTGAGAAAAGTTTTTCGACATTCTGAACACTGATATGGTTTCTCTCCAGTATGAGTTCTCATGGTGTTACTAAACATGATTTTTGAGAAAAGTCTTTCATACACACTGAGCACTGATATTGTTTCTCCCAGTATGAGTTCCATGTGTCTTACTAAAAAGACTTTGAGAAAAGTCTTCAGACATTCTGAGCACTGATATGGCTTTTCCGCATGAGTTCTAAAGTGAATTACTAAATGTGATTTTTGAGAAAAGTTTTTTAGACATTCTGAACACTGATATGGTTTCTTCCAGTATGAGTTCTCATGTGTTGTACTAAATTACATTTTTCAGAAAACTCTTTTAGACACACTAAACACACAAATTTTTTTGGCCAATAATACTCCAGGTCAGAGACACACACTGAGATTGTTCTGAAGAAGACTGCTTTAATGAGTGTGAATGTTTATATAATTGGTCTCCTACATGAACAACTGTACATTGCATTGCTTCAACACACTGTGTTTCAAGTATTTTTGATATAGTGAACAATAATATTCTCACACATTAATTAAATTACTTAACTAGAGGAAATTTTGAGAATATTTTATTACACTGAATTATACCTGTATGGGTAATATAGTGTCTGAAGAATAGGAAGGGTGACACTAGCATATATTTGCACATTTAGGATACAATAGCCTTATGATACCGTTGTTGGCACTGTAAATGTTGTATTACAAACACTGTTGTTACAGCATTATGACTATTATTAATAATGTAGTTAGTGCTGTCAGTCAATTATTAACACTGAGTTAAAGTTCTCACTGTAGTGTTTCTGTATTAACACTATAGTGACACTATACTAACATTGTAGATAGTGCGTCACTGTATTAACACTGTGATTAGTAGTGTCACTATTACAAACACAGTAGTTAGTATTGTCACTATTATTAACACTTCGGTAACATTGTCCCTTTTATAAACATTATAGTTAGTGTTACTATTATTTACACTGTAGTTAGTGTTGTTACTATTACAACTGTAGTTAGTGTTGTTACTATTACAACTGTAGTTAGGTGTGTCACTATTATATAATATTATCACTATATTAACACTGTAGTTAGTGTTGTCACTATATATACATTAAAGTAATACAGAGCTTACATATGTTTTATATAATTGATGTTGGCACTACAAGGGGTAGCCTCTGGTACTAGGATGACCTGCAGTACTGGCACTACAAGGGGTAGCCAGTGGTACTAGGATGACCTGCAGTATTGGCACTACAAGAGGTAGCCTCTGGTACCAGGATGACCTGCAGTACTGGCACTTCAAGGGGTAGCCTCTGGTACCAGGATGACCTGCAGTATTGGCACTACAAGGGTAGCCTCTGATACCAGGATGACCTGCAGTATTGGCACTACAAGGGGTAGCCTCTGGTACTAATATGACCTGCAGTATTGGCACTACAAGGGGTAGCCTCTGGTACTAGGATGACCTGCAGTACTGGCACTACAAGGGTAGCCTCTGATACTAGGATGACCTGAAGTATTGGCACTACAAGGGGTAGCCTCTGATACTAGGATGATCTGCAGTATTGGCACTAAAAGGGGTAGCCTCTGGTACCAGGATGACCTGCAGTATTGGCACTACAATGGGGTAGCCTCTGGTACCAGGATGACCTGCAGTATTGGCACTTCAAGGAGCCTCTGGTACCATCATGACCTGTAGTATATACACTACAATGGGTAGCCTCTGGTACCAGGATGACCTGCAGTATTGGCACTACAAGTGGTAGCCCTGATACAAGGATGACCTGCAGTACTGGCACTAAAAGGAGTACCTCTGGTACTAGGATGACCTGCAGTATTGGCACTACAAGGGTAGCCTCTGGTACCATCATGACATGTAGTATTAGCACTGCAAGTGGGAGCCCCTGGTACCAGGATGACGCAGTCTTGGCACTATAAGTGGCAGTTTCTGGTACCAGGATGACCTGTAGTATTGGCACTACAAGGGGTAGCCTCTGGTACCAGGATGACCTGCAGTATTGGCACTACAAGGGGTAGCTTCTGGTACCAGGATGACCTGCAGTATTGGCACTACAAGGGGTAGCCTCTGGTAATAGGATGACCTGCAGTACTGTCACTACAAGGGGTAGCCTCTGGTACCAGGATGACCTGCAGTATTGGTACTGCACGTGGCAGCCTCTGGTGCCAGGAAGACCTGCAAAATAAAATTGTAAATTTATAATCCTGTATTATTATAATAATTATTATTATGGGGGAGAATGTGGCAGATGCTGCAGATGTAAGGAACAGGTGGCAGGTTACTGAAAGCAGTTAAGAGTTTTTATGAGGATAATGAGGCTAAGGTTAGAGTAGGAGGGAGATCATTTCCCAGTAAAAGTAGGCCTTAGACAAAGAAGCATGATATCACCGTGGTTGTTCAATAATAATAATAATAATACTTTATTGAGACATGGTACAATGATACATGGTAGACAAGAAATATAGTTATTAATGAGATGTACATGCCAAAAGCCCCTAATATGCTGTGCATTGCGGGCATTCTTAGGTCTACTTAATTCTAGACTACATGGTAAAAGTTATGGTTGATAATTTATAAAATAAGTATAATTGCATATCTAAGTTATAAAGTTTGAATATAAGTTGAACATATCAATTAACCCTTTGACTGTTTCGTCGATATATACGTCTTACGAGCCACTGTTTCGACGTATCTATACGCCTAAATTCTAGCGGCCTCAAATCAAACAGGAGAAAGCTGGTAGGCCTACATGTGAGAGAATGGGTCTGTGTGGTCAGTGTGCGCAGTATAAAAAAAAAATTGGGCAGCCAGTGGTGCATTGTGGGAACGCCATTTCAGTAGTCCTTGTTCAGCATGCCTAGCGGTAAGAATTATCTGACTCCCCGGCGCATCTGGGACTGTTTTCTTCCTCAATGATAGCTCTAACACAGATGGAAGTGTCTCTGAAGATGAATTTCATGGTTTTGAGGAGTTTGTGACCGAAAGCAATGCCCAGGATACCAGAAGGAAGGAAGGAAAAAAGAAAGAAAGTAAGGAAGGAAGAGATGAGAGGAAGGAAGGAAGGAAAGAACAGATGAAAGGAAGTAAAGAAGGAAGGAGGAAAGGAAGGAAGGAAAGAAAGAAAGGAAGTAGAGATGAGAGGAAGGAAAGAACAAAAGAAGAAAGAAAGAAAGGAGATGAGAGGAAGTCCACACACTTCAAGCGGTAAGGGAAGTTGATGGAAAGTGTCCAGTCATTATATGTGTACAGTGGACCCCCGAGTTTCGTAAAAACTTCACTCCTGAAGTCTGCTCAAGTGCCATTACCGAACGAATTTACTCCCTTAAGGAAAAATTTCACGTAGGTTAGTCTATTTCAGACCCCCAAAAATACACTTCCACAAGAACTTACAAAATTATACTTACATAATTGCACGATTTCCGGGGTATTCGTTAACCGAGGGTCCACTGTATATATATTATAGAACAATAGAAATAGGTTGGTAGGTAAGTAAGTAGGTAGGCAAGTAAGTAGGAAGGCAAGTAGGTAAGTAGGTAGGCAAGTAGGTAAGCAAGTAGGTAAGCAAGTAGGTACGTAATTAGGTAAGTAAGTAGGTAGGAAGGACTGTGGGGAAGAAGAGCTTGGGACCCCATGGGTGTTGACAGGTGAGTGGTGGTATAATATGTCATTTTGACAGCAGCCGCACCCTGACTCAGCATATTTACAAGTCCACACACTCACAACAACCAGCTTCCAGAAGCCTAATATCAGTTCTATGAAGTGTCCAGTGACTATATATGCGTATATATAGAAACCAGAAGGAAGGAGATGAAAGAAAGGAAGGAAGGTAGGTAGGAAGGCATGTAGGAAGGAAGGTTGGAAGGAAGGAAGGAAGGTTGGAAGGAAGGATGGAAGGAAGGAAGGAAGGAATGACGACCCAGAAACAACAACCAGCTTCCAGAAGCTAATAGCAATTCTATGAAGTGTCCAGTGATTATATATGCGTATATATAGAAATCAGAAGAAAGGAAGAAAGGAAGGACGAGATGAAAGGAAGGAAGGAATGTAGGAAGAAAGGTTAGAAGGAATGTAGGAAGGAAGGAATGTAGGAAGAAAGGTTAGAAGGAATGTAGGAAGGAAGGAAGGTAGGAAGAAATGTAGGAAGAAAGGAAGGAATGTAGGAAGGAAGGAATGACGACCCAGACGACCATCAACCTAGGATAACTACCTAACACAACTGCCAGCTACTATTTTGAAGAAAACTGCTCAGAAGAGATGTTTTGTCTGTGCATATACAAAAAAACACCCACAAAAATGCAGACATTCGTTTTATGTGTGAGGAATGTAAAACACCACTGTGCATGTTTCAAAGAGTTCCACAAGCTGCAGAACTATTATGAACATGTCCAGTGACTGTACATTTGTATATATATTATACAATAATAGTAATAAAGATTTTTTTGTATTGTTTATTTGTGTAAACAAGTTTTGTAAACAATATAAAGATACTAATGTTTATGCTATTATTGTGTTGCATACAACGAATGTATATATATACATTGCACCTTATCTTGGCCTCACAGGCCACATAAGTTACGCAAAAAGAAAATAGTGAAAAACAAGAAATCTATGAATGGAAGTAAACAAATGTTTACTGAGTGAGCGGCAGTCGCCGATGTTGCCATACGGCTCATTTTCTGCCAACTTTACACCTCCATATCTCGGTAAGTATTGATGGCAAAAATCTGTTTTTAGGACAAAAATAATCTTAACATTTTGATAAGAATTTTTTTTTTTTTTCGAATATTTTGCGACAACAGAATGGCACTCAGGATTGAGGGTTGCGACAGTCAAGGGGTTAATTGTAGCAATGCAACTAATTGAGTGAGATAACAATTTAAAACAATTAGTTGATTCGAGTTACAGTTTACGTGGTCATTATAATGTAAATTTTATGGAAATAGAACAATATATTTACAGATGGGATTGTAAGAGAAGTGAATGCTCGGGTGTTGGCAAGATGTGTGGGATTGAGAGATAAAGAATTTAACACAAAGTGGGAATCGTCAGTTACTTTTTGCTGATGACACTGTGCTTTTGGGAGATTCTGAAGAGAAGTTGGAGAGGTTGGTGAATGAGTCAGAAAAGTATGTAAAAGAAAGAAATTAAAAGTGAACACAAGAAAGATCAAGGTGATGGGGATAACAAATAATTTAGGTAACAAAAGATTGGATACCAGATTAGAGGGAGGGAGAGAGTATGGAGGAAGTAAATGTATTCAGATATCTGGGAGTGGACTTGTAAGCAGATAGATCTATGAAAGACGAGGTGAATCATAGAATTGATGAGGGTGGGAAAAAGGTGAGTGGAACACAAAGGAGTCTGTGGAAACAAAGAACATTATCCATGGAAGCAAAGAGGGAAATGTATGAGAATATAGTGGTACTGTACCAACACTTACAGGTATCCCTCAACATTCGCGAGGGTTAGGGGATCAAGAGCCTCGTGAATGTTGAAAAATCGCGAATGTTTGGTGCCCCAATATATTGTAGGGAAATATAATACAATACTGCTTCCTTAACCTATTGAACCATGAACAATCGTAAAACACATATAAACATCATAAAATAATGTACTATATACATGTTATTTTGACATGAGCTGGCTGTGGTGGGAGGCCTGTAATAGTATAATTATACAATATGTATTTTATAGTGTTGTGAAGTGTCATGGGGAATCAAGAGTTACATACACACTGCTTCTTCTCCCTCTGCTGTAGCTCCGCCCACTTTGTAATGATGCCAAATGTTGAATTAAATATGTATACATTAGAACAAAAAATGAAACTCCAACTTCATAACTTTATTTTAATTTGCATAACTCATATATTACAGAAAACAATAAAAAAGTAAAATACACATACAACGAGTTAAGCTTACAGAAAAATACATTAAATTCACCATCAAACATCGTTACGAAGTGGGAGGAGCTATTGGAGGGAGGGAGAGGCGCAGTAACATTCAGTGTCTGGTGAGTCGTCATGGGTGTTGGATGTTAGCCTTAGTGCTAATAAAATGTTGTGTAATTA